>JAHPZR010006837.1:0-42500 GCA_019787425.1 Platygyra sinensis | reverse complement strand
CTTGGCATTCCTTGCGGGACACGAACGCTATAAACGAACACATAGCGCTTCCAAACGTTTACAATAACATAAAGAATTTGTAGAAATAATTAAGAATGCTCTAGAGACCTTTGTTTTATTTTATTTTTAAAATATTCTTTCGAGGTGCGATTTAATATTAACACACACCGTGTACCATCAGGACGCCGTTAGATTTTTGCATTTTTATCTTTTGCTGAAGAAGGCAACAGCAGTTGCCGAAACGTCCAACGCAATATTTTAGCCAGTGTCAACCTTTTTAATATCTTTTTATCCAAAAGCAACATATAATTTCCGACGTTTGACAAGTTTGACTTTCATCACTAAAGGATTTGATCTATCACTAAGCTATTTTAAAGCGACTGGCCTGAGTTCTCTTGATCCATAAATTGTGTTTGGGTAAAACGGCGTTTGTAGCATTATCTTGCCTTGTTAACCAGAAATCAACCGTTTGCTGGCTGGACCTAAACTACTTTCACCACAACAGGAGTACATTTTACGAAAGCAATTACAAAATGTTGTTACAGAATGTTTTGGTATATTCAATTCAATTATTATTAACGCTCGGTTCCTCGTTTGCTAGCCTCGTAAAAACTCATCTAACGTGTTCTGACCAATCAGGGTAATCTCCTTTACATTTTAGCCAATCAGGAGCAAAACCTTTAACCAGCCACAACTTGGCATAGCGCGTTTTCCCGCGTTGTACTCGAGATACACGTTCTCCCGCGCTTGCCAAGGTCTGAATGTTTAAACCTAGAGTTTTCATTGGTTAACCTGGCAATTTACGTTCGTTGTGATTGGCCGGCAGTGTTAACTTGGGCCCCGTCCATATTACACAGGAGAAATTTGAAAACGCAGCTTAATTTCTACGGTTAGGCCCAGGTGGTGTGCGGCCTACGATTGCGGTGCATTGTGGTTGTTAAATTTTCAAGATGGCGGCGAAGGGTCGAGAAAATGAGTAAGTTCTGACCTTCGTTTCGTGAGGTTTTAGATCTTACCTGTACTGTTTTCCTTGTGTCAAGTGAAATAACATGTACGTGGGCCTCATTGACGTTATCACAATCGGAAAGTTTGTTATTTTGTCAAATAATTTTCTACTTGAAAATGTATACCCGAAATGTATGTGATTTGTGCCCGATTTCTTTTAAGAGATAATTTCTAGACTGTGGATAGACGGCTCTCCATAATGCCTCAGAGTGATCCTTCGATGCTTGTAGTAGGCCAAGGTATAAGCGCACCCCGACGCACCCCACGTTATACCTCACTATTTCCGTGCTGGAATTGGTGTGTTTCGGTCAGAAATGGTTAATTAAAGTTCGACGATATGACCCAGGGAAGTCACGCTCTCTCTCAGGACGGTGGGAACGATTGCATTTCTCTGACTTACAAATTCAAAAATTCGTTTCTAATAGGTTCTATGATAATCACACGTACTTTGACTTGCTAAATGTCGCTTCATGATGCTGTTTGGAACTATAATGATGCAGGGACAGCTGTTAGGATGTGATAACCAAGCAAGCTAAGCATAATAAAGTGGCATTAGGCAATTTTCAAAAATATATTTGGAAATTTTACTTATAGCATCGATCGTTTGACTGCTGCTAATTTACTCATTGGAGGGTGAGGGAATCATTTTGCAGAATTGAATAAACTTTTAGCCCTAATTTCTTCTTCTAGCAGTGTATTAGTAGTTTGGAAGCATAACCATAGATTTACTGAATCGATACTGAATGTGATCTAAATTCGAGCAAATCTATCATAGATCAAAAGCAGACAGGGAGAGAACAGCCACTGCTATCATTTGTATATGTAACTATTGCCAGTAGGAATATTAAATAGGCATTTAAATTTACTAGAGTTAGATGAAAGAAAGTTGTACAAGTCTCTGTACTTTTGTTCGTAAAACTGTCCCTGTAAATATTATACAGTGTTCCGATAAACACAACAGCAAAAAAATAATTACAGCTTAGTGTATTTTGTATGTTTTTGCCAACTAATTGCATATGCATAAAACAGTAAGTGGCTGTTATTGTTTGAGGTGGAGAGCTGAAAGACATGAACATGTCAAGAGAAGATTCCATATTTTCTAAAAAAATTTTAATTCAGGATGTTATCAATTTATGAAAACATAATCCAACTTGTAAGAGAAGTAAGTGTTTTTATTATGGAGGTTTGTGGATTAATTATGGCATGTGATGTTCATACCATATTGTTTTGTTCCCTGATGAAAGGCCGGGGTAACTTCTTTGTATGACATAGCTGTGTAAAAATGACTTTTTGTACAAGTAAATAAAAAATACAAGCCAGTTATTTCAGAGTGGATAAATTTTTTTTTAATTTTCCAAACTTTACTTTGCAGCGACAACCAAGTTGTTGAAAAAGGCAACATATGCAATCTGACCCACACCTCTGGAGCTAATTTTAACCTGTCACATAAAGAGCTCAACTAAGAGTATTGCTTCTCCTACTGAACATGTGGCTAGTTAAACCTAACCAGCAATCATGTGTCGAACTTTTACTTTTCATTGAATAAGTTTGGGAACTGGGCATAATCACTGCTTAATAAAATTCAACCTAGGTTGCCTGACAGTTCACCATTTCCCCCATGTATAATTGCTGGTTGAGAAAAGTTCTTAGAGAATGGTGTGTGCCGGCTGTGATTTTATACTATATTTATTTTATTCATTTTATATAGTGTCCACAATTAGGTTGTAGCTAAATACCTTGACACTTAAATAAAAATTATGTATGTATGTATTGCTGCCAAGAGGAAAGACACAATGCAATTACTTCCCCTGCTCAACCTTTTGATCCAAAATCCATCATTCTAGCCATTAAGCCAACATCTCCCCCACAAACAGGATGTTAAGGTTCTTCAATTAATTCATTCCCAGACTTTCCTACAATGTGGGATCTGTATGAACATAGTACGAGTACTTTATTGAACTCAGCAGAGGTAAACAATATATTGAAAAAATATGCTACACAGGGGTTTACTCTGTAACCAGTTCAAATTATATTTATAGATGATGAGCAGAAGCAAAGCTATTCAAAAAAAACTTGCCTAACAAGATTCTGTGGGACAAATTTTAGATTCCACTGCAAACAAGTGTTTGATCAGGCTCAGTACATGTAAGGTTATTCACGTTTTATTTAACCAAATAAATATACTCGTGAGATTTTCACACCACAATAATATCATATTTATTGACTACACGGAGAAAGGTTACGGAAAGATTGGTTATCGGCTTTCCTCCTTCAAACATTTTGATATATTTACTTCTCTTCTTCCTTGAAGACGCCTCGATAGTAAGGTAAAAACATTTCAAATGCACAGTGGCCATAATTAATGGGAGCAATGACCTCGGTAGTGTAGTTCAATATCCAAATAATTCGTCACAGATAGACTCAGACATCGCTTAGAGATTCTGGTCCCGCAAAAATATATACATGTACATGTAAGAATAAAGAACAGTGGCGAGTAGCCCTTACTGATTCAGTTGCTGTTATTTACAGTTTACATCTCACTGCCTTCACGCTGGCGATCGCGAAAACAATATTTTTCGATCTTTCTACAATTCTTGAAGAAATGGTTGAATATTTGCCAATCTGTAGAGTTTAAACGATGAATAAAGTATACAAAAGCGACTTCTAAGGGATTTCTTGTTGAAATCATCACAGTAATTTGATGTGCACTCGACGACGGCGTTGATACGAATGAGCTGTTCTCTTGTTACTACCAGCATGCTTAGCGATCGTAGGCCGCACACCACCTGGGTTAGGCCTACCGTCTGGACACACTTTTTGAAAACGATGACGTCACGATAATCACGTGATTTTTCTGACCGAGTTTTCCTCAAACACGATTCCAAAATAACCGGTGTTTGTTGCGTTTTTAAATTTCTCTGGCGAAGGGTAGACGAGATCTTAGATTCTAGTATTTGGTCAGTTTTCTCCTTTTTGAATAGCACTCTGTTACTTTACCTGGAGTCTCCCCTTTCATATCTCTGTTCTTGACTACATCCAACAACTGACTAACAGCTTCATTCACACTCATGTACCGTGGCGGTTCAAATATCTTCCTTCCCCTGTTGTGGTACCATTAACAAATATACACTGTTGTAGTTAAGTCAGCACGTAAAAGGGCTGAATACCCCTCCACTCCAAAAGAGATCTCGAAAAGTGCGGCTACGCGGCTACGCAGTCACGCAGAATGCAGGCAGTCTTAGAGAGTACACTATAGAGTGAAGATGGCTACACGTTCTACGCAGTCACTGCATAGCCACGTAGCCGCGTAGCCACTTACAACTGCGTAGCCGCGTAGCCACTTTTTTCCCTACTAACATATACCAAGGGGAAGGGAAGGTCTTGACTATAACTTCAGATGGAGGGGTATTCAGCAGTTACTCCCGTAAAAGTATAAAAAAAGATGGTGCAAACATTTCTTTGTTTACTCATAGCAAAAGTTTGCCTCACTAACTTTATTAAATTCTCCACGGACTGTTCCTTAACCTTTATGTCTGCCGAAATAAAGACAAAAACATGAATACAAGAAATACAAAAGTTAAACTAGCTAATTTATTCAGATCGGAATGAAGAAGTAAACAGAGGGGTGGAGAGGGGGATTGCCGAACGTATTGCATTTGGTACATGTTCGCACTCCTGTAATGGCTCCAGCCTCTGTGTGAGTTGCTATTGAAAATATCATGCAGTGCTGGGACTTTCCCCTATTTCATCCAGTTCCAACTCCCTTTAGAATCTTGCTTTCTGGTGTAACATACTCCAACACTGAAATTACAGATCTTGTCAAGATATTCTGAGGGTACCACATGCAATGGCCTCATGGCTAGTGTACTTGACTCTGGACCCCGCCCTGGCTGGGGACATTATGTTGTGTTCTTGCAAGAGACGCTTTACTCTCACAGTTCCTCTCTCCACCCAGGTGTAGAAATGGGTACCGGTGAATTTAATGCTGGGGGTAGCATGCATTAAACTAGCATTCCATCCAGGGGGGGGGGGCAGAAATACCCCTGGTCATTTCCCGATCAAGCAACAGAGCCTAGGATAAGCTTCAGTCAGATGGGTCACTTGGCTTTACCACACACTACCAGCACATGCAAGTAAAAACTTACCAGCTGACGAAATGAACTCTCACAGTTTCAAAGGCCACAAAGAGGAAAAATTACCATATTGGGGCTAAATGTGAAGGTGTATTTTCTGATATCACTTACCTAACAAACAGAGTGTATGAAGACCTTGTTTTCTGTTCGATGCAATTTTATCATAAAAACTGTCTGGTTTCCAGTTGTCTGTCCACAGGACAATGGAGACTGTCTCTCCAAAATTATATAACTGGAAGGTAGAGTAAGTGATATGATTGTAGAATGTCAAGATAGTTCTTCATGTATAATATTATTCAAAATCAGATGAACACACACCACAAGGTACGTATGAAATTACAATAATTGCTCCCTAAATTGTAGGACACAAGGTCCAACTACTAAATATTACACGTATCAACAACAAATTTTAAAATTTAATGTCAGTTTTTCCAGAACTTTGCTTGAACAACCAAGTCAGTAGGGGAATGTTTCATAAGTTTGAAAAACTGTAGGAAAAAATAAGGAATCCATTAAAGTGCTCATAATTTACATGCAAATAGCAGAGGTATCCAATTATTATTGAAAAAGTGGGTACCTCTAATTGGACATCCATGTCATTGAACACTGATTTTGTGACAAATAGACACATGGAGAACTAATCACAATCAACAATGTTGTTATAGATCTACAATTATCAAAGAAATAGACATCATTTTCCAAGTTTCTATTGCATTTTGGAAGCTAGACTAAAAGTTTTAGAGGCCACGAAATGCATGACAACTGCCTTTGCCCTCCAAAAGAGGTACAAACAGTCAATCTTCAGTAAATGACTTCCACGGTCAAACTACTCGGAGCAAATTTACACTATATCAAATAATAATAGTAATTTATAGTAATTTACAAATTTATATTGCACAGTTTTCACCATTAGATGGTCAACTGCATATTACAACAATACATAGAACAAAAATAACTAAATCATAAATTTAGTTTTCAGGTAACTACCTGAAGGCCACAGCATCCAACAGCATTCATAATGGAAGCATTATGAATGACTTGGTAAGGAATATTCATTTGACATGCTCGCAACACCAGGTCTGTGTGAGTAGTAGCCCTAAAAAGAAATATTTATGGTAACAATTATTTTTGGATGAGGTTGAGCAAAGTATTGTAATTTGTCAGTGAAGAGCAGAGTGACCAATTATTTACCAAAGCTGAAGGCAAAGGCAAATACTGTAATTGATCTGTGAGACACTGACAAATAACAATAATTTACAAGAACTGAGTTCATTCAACCACCAAATTTGTTTCTTATTTAAATCACTCTCTGACAGCTCATCATCATCATCATCGTCATCATCATCATCATCATCATCATTTATTTGCCTTTATATTACAACAGTTTAAAAAAGAAAAAAAGAAAATAAATAATAATAATAATAACAATAATAATATACAGCAAGTTGTATTTCTCAGGGGAGCAATCTGCCATTTTTCAGCAGAGCTCATGGTTACAGTTACGCATGGGCAGAATATTATTTGTAGCAAAACACATTATGAAGGTACTATGTGTGAGCAGACCATTATGAAGAGGACGAAAAATACATCAAATGATAATAAATTATTACAATAATTATTAAAATTTTAAACTTATCATATTGTATTGTTGATGAAATTCTCTTTCAGAAAGCCAAATCAGATTAGATTTGTACTTTCCATATCAGTGATAGACATATTGTAAGTATTTCACATTCAAAAGGCTTGCCTTACAATGATCACATTTTTTCCTTCTAAGCTGTATTAGCATCGTGCAAAGGCACACAATTTAAGACACTGTCTGTCCTGTTCAACTACTTCAAACAGTCTTCACCATGACTGCAAAATATTGTATCTCCCATTTCCCACTGTGGTTATTTATCCCATATCCTGCTCTCCAAATATCAAGTATTGGTCACATCCCAATCTCACTCATCCTACATTCCACAAAAACTAAATTAGTAGTAAAAAAACTGGGCTCTCATGTATTGCCCTAAAACAATATTATTATGGCTGATTCTAAACCTTATGATCTAAAACACTGGAAATATTCAGTGACTTCACTTCACCTACAGTTCAGTGATTGTGACAGTGATAAGAATTTTTCAAGTTTGCAACTCAATTGTCATGTTTCTATAAACAAACGCTACTCTTTTCTCACCCAAATGGATCTCCAACAACCAAGAAAGCTACATCTTTGTCCTTAGCATGCTCCAGAAGAAGATCTTTGGACAGAAAAAAGTAATAGGTTAACTTAAGCTCTTTTAGATCTTTATATGCTCTGACTAATCTGTGTATGAATCAATAAATCAATCAACCAACCAACCAACCAACCATTCGTTCGTCCATCCGTCCGTCCGTTCATCCATTCAATAAATCAATAAATCAATCAACCAACCAACCAACTACCATTCGTTCGTCCATCCGTCCGTCCGTCCGTCCGTCTATCCATCCATTCATTCATTCATTCATTCAGTCAGTCAATCAATCAACCATTAATTGATCAATCAAGCATTCAATCAATTAATCAAACAATCCCTTAATCAATCAGTCAATCATTCACTAAATCGACCAATCAATTATGTCATCAATCATTCATTCAATCACTCAGTCACAGTTGATAAGTCATTCAATCAGTCAATTAATCCTAAAGTGCCTGAGTGAGCAATCAAACAAGCGAAAATATTGTCAAAGGATTAACTACCTACCAGAATTTTGTTCCACAGTTTCCCTATCAGCTAACTCGATTTTGCACCCATAAAATTCCTCCTGAAATAAAGACACATGAGGACTGACCAATAGTTTTCAGCAAGTTTCTGGAAAACTTTTTGAGTATCCTAAATTCAAATTAAAGAAGTACTGTTGGTGATGAAATTATCATATTAGTTTAATTCACAGTCACAGCAGGACTGAAGAGAAAGAGGAAAATTAGTCCTCTTTGCACCCTCATTGCATTGTTCACACCTTCTTCCTTTTCCCCTCATACTTATTTGATATGTACAAGTATACTTTGAGTATCTACCAAAGCTTCCTTCCCCACACAAAGGATAGAGGTGTATGCTTCCAGAAAGACGTAGTCTGCCTTTTTCACGATTTCTAGTCCCTTAACCGTGATATCCTTGGCATCTCCCAAACCAAGACCAACAAGGTACAGCATTTCTCCTCTTGTTACCAAGCCAGTTCTGCCATGTTGGATTCGAGAGCAGAGAAGAGTCTGGGACTCACATTGTTACGGTAGTTTCTGGCCAGCGGTGTTACATCCTGAAGCGAAAGGACTGGGTATAGTTGTTTCGTGGCCTGTTGTGAAAATGGTGAGAAAACTGAAATTTCACGAGAAGAAACTCTTGAAAAAGGTCGACTTTATTTCATGGAAAAGCGACAATAACATACGCGAAGTGAAGGTGCTTCGAAAGTACCACATCCAGAAGAGAGAAGATTACACCAAATACAACAAAGTTTGTGGAATGGTGAAATCACTGGCGACGAAAATTAAACGACTCGACCCTAAAGATCCATTCCGAGGCGAAGCCACAGAACAGTTGTTGGAGAAATTGTACTCACTTGGCTTAATTAAAGCTAAAAACAACTTGTCGTTGTGCGATAAGCTGAGTGCATCTGCGCTGTGTCGGCGACGCTTGCCTGTTGTTATGGTGCGATTGAGAATGGCTCAAGCTATCAAGGATGCGGTGAAATACATTGAACAAGGTCATGTGAGAGTTGGACCCGAAGTCATAATGGATCCCGCTTTTCTTGTTACAAGGAACATGGAAGACTTTGTTACTTGGACAGATACATCAAAAATAAGGAAGCATGTATTGGAGTACAGCGACCTTAGAGATGACTTTGATTTTTCATGAATGGATTATTAAATCAAGTCTCCTTTGCCACCGGCACTGTAATTAGGGTTGTCACGCAACAGAATGACCCTAACAATGCCTGCAAAGGAGCCTAGACTACACAGAAACTTGCCGCTGTGAATTTCTTCTTCATAATTTAGAATTGGTATAAGAAATCGAAGCAGACTGACACAAACAGCAACAGGAACCTCAAGAAACAAAAGGTTATGCAAGGGTTGACAGAGTTTTAGTGTAGACAGCTGTATTGATGGAGTGGGTGGCAGATCTTGCCGTCAAAGCTACAAAAAGCATAACCTGTGGCTATGAATCTATTCTTTGTCACTTAGAATCACTTTTAAGAAATTGAAGCAGACTGACTGAAACAAACAGCAACGGGAACCCCAAGGAACAAAAGGTTATGCACAGGGTTGTCACAAAGGTTTGCTGTGGGCAGCTGTATTGATGGAGTAGGTGGCAGAACTTGCCATCATAGTCAGTATAATGGATCTGCAATGTGTACTTATACCTATATTCTTCAGCTGTATATCAGACAGGTTTAGTTGAGCCATAATTCCCGTTTTGGCTTTACTGTGTCTCACCAAAGCATGAACCATGGCTCTACTAAACTCGCCTGTTATTCTGCTGAATCATATTAAAGAGTTGGTGCCTTGGTATCACAAGATATCATGAAAGTAGAGCTTCTAGCTCGTGGAAGTTATCTATCCGCCAAATTATAGTCCATTAGGCATTACCTGATCACATCACAAGTAATGAGATTTTACTTTTATAGTTATTATTACCAATACTGGTCATATAGCCTGCGAACAGGCTCCCGGTTCGGTTGGGTTTAGGGCGAGATAGCCGAGTGAAGTCTAGGGTGAGCGGGACAAGCCGAGAGCGGTCTGGTAAGGAGGGAGTGCGCAGGGGAGCCTGTAGACATTCCATTGATGCCGCCGTTCCATGATACCAGCTCCTGGTATCAAGATCTGATTGGTTGAATCGATGACTGTTGACAGCTCTGAGATAAATAATTGACAGATCTTGACCACTGCTTGTAAATTAGCATAATTCTTGCCGAGACCGTCAACAACGGCTTCCGTGTGCAATGCACAGTTCACTGATGACGAATTTGAAGCAGCTTTGAGCAATTCTTTACAACAATTTCGTCATATCTCTTGTTTGAAATGTGAGCAGAAGCTATGCCTGGAAACTGTGGCGTAGAAGCGCGATGTTTTCGGAATTCTACAGACTGGTTTCGGGAAGAGCCTAATTCACTTGCTGCCGCGTCTATGATGGTAAATAAAATAGACAGGCCAAACACGGCTCCTACGGTTTGTGCCATTTGTAGATTTGCCGTTTATTTTTCGGTCTTTCAACCTTTTTGTCGCTTCACTCTTGTTAATGAAAGGCATTTCGTATTGTGTTATAAGGAGAAAACTAGAGCCGTTAGATCGTGCTAGGCGGCAAATTTTAAGAAGTCACAGATCTGCATGATTTCCGCTGTTATCTGCGTGTTGCTTCGTTCAATCGTTGGGTTTGACACCTCTATAATTTGCCACGTGTTAGTGTATTGTTTTGGCTCATTTCTATTGCAAGATTTGTTTTTTAAGTCTCTAAGTATTTGCTTTGAAGGGACAAAATATGACATTTACCGTGAACGTGTTGCTTACTCGCATTCTATATTGTGACGCCGGGCCCGGCTATGATTAGAACTGTTTGCAAGTACAGTAGGTAGATTCTTATCGCGGGTGTAATATTTGTCCTCCTACGTTTTCCTTCATAGCTTTACTTCGAGAAAGCTATAGGCTTGTCTAGAGAAATTCTAATGTTTCTTGCAGCTATCTGATCGAGCTTATGTTCCTGGAGCTCGATGTATAGGTTTATTTCTCCTTTGATTGTTCTTGTGCCGCAGGATTTAAATTTAACTCTTTGCGCGCAAGTCTGTCGACTGTGTTGCGTGTTGTATATGCCATTGTTCGGCTTGTTGATTGTAGACCTCTTAAAACTTGCCGCCTAGCACAATCTAACGGCTCTAGTTTTCTCCATTTTCTCGTAAGAGTAGTGTTTGGCCTGTCTACTTTATTTACCATCAATTACGGTAGATTGTTATAAAAAGCCGATTCATCAGCGCGGGGAAACCCATCAATTTTGACAGGTTTAATTACTTCCTTGACAGATATGTAACAGGCTAATCATCAAGGGGCGGATCGGCACATTGAAAACAATGTCTACAGGCTCCCCCGCATTCCACTCGCTTTGCTCGCGGAGTCACGACGCTCCGACTCCCACTCGCTAGCCGAATTTTTTTTTTTCCGACCTCGCTGGGAGCCTGTTCGCAGGCTACTGGTCATAAGGAATGCAACCATTTAAATTCTGAATTCATATGTGGCTGCAACCATGATTAAGCCCTGTCCAAGTTACTGTGCCATTTTGTCTGTGCCTATGCAGTAGCTAGGGGTTCTGTTTCATTCTAGATCCTGCTTCCAAAATTCAGATGTGATTATCAGTTGAGTAAAGCACTAAAGACGTTTGGTAACCAGGTTTTAACACTAAAATCATGTTGTCATGGGAAACTGGCTCTGTTTTCAGTGCCAGCTTGTCCATGTTTGACATATTAGTAACAAAGTTTGCAAAATTGTAGTTGATGCACAGCTGTTGATGTTGTTACCATTGGAAAGGAGGAATGTGACCCCTGACAACATCATAATTTCAAGGCCAAATTTTTGTCAGCAAAGATCCATTGTGCCTTACTCACCTGATAATCGTGGTGTGCATTTTTTCAATTTTTTAAAATATTCTGCATTTTGTGTGAATGATAGGCCTAGGAAAATAAAATAAAATGTATAATTTACTCTCTTCTTGTGGCTAGAAATGCCAGTAAGCAGATCTTGTTAAGCTGCATCTTTTTGAATTCACATGCAAATACATAAAATGATTAAAATGTTTTCGTATTTTTCAATGTAGTTTAAAAACAACTAAAAGAGGTGCAATAAAATTTGAGTGGATTTTAATTGAGTGTTGTAAAACCAAAACCAAACCAGTTACTTTCCAATTAGACCAGTGGCAAATCTAAGGGAGGGGCTTGGGGGTGCAAGTCCCCCCCTCCCTTATTTTGGGTAAAAATAGAAAAAAACCATAAAAGGAAGAAAAGCTGACAAGGCAAGCAAAACAAAACTGCTCCCACACCCCACTCCAGTCTAAAGCTCAAGGTCTGGATTGCAGGTGCAGATCCAGGGGAGGTGAAATGGGTGAATTTTCACCCCCCCCCCCTTTTTTTTTTCTGGGCCCCCTTTTGTTTTGTTTTTTTTTCTTATCCCTAAACCAGGCTTTGGTTCTATTACATTATTACAAAAATTCACCCCCCCCCCCTCCCCCATTTCAAAATCCTGGATTGCCTACTGTAATAAGTAATTGGAGTTCTGGGAGTTCAAATCAGATGAGCATGAAGCAGGAGGCTGATTTGAAATTATGAGCATGATTACTCTCTGAATTGTACAACACAAGGTCCAGTTACTAATAATTGTATCTATAACAAATTTTGGAATTAAAAATGTCTTATGGGATCTTCTTTTGAGTGAAAACATCTGTAACACTTTTCCTAAGTTTTGAAAACTGAATGAAAGATTGTGATGGAAGCTATTAAAGCGCACGTAATTGGCATGTGAATCGCGTGAAGTTCAAATTGGACACCTATGTGATAGCACGCTGATTACATGACAAATAGGGGCGCCGAGAACCACCATTGATCAAGAATTTTGTAATAGATATGATTAATTGCAAAATGCTCTCAAGTGTATGAAACACAAGATCGCAAAAGTTTTGTTCCTGAAACAACGTAACTCAACATTTTTTTTATTTACTTATAACTAGCTGATGGTTTTAACACTACCAATTGACGACACTAGCTAGAATTTTAATGAATGAATGAATGTACTCTTTTTGATAAATTGAAATAAAATGACTAAAAGATTGTTTGGAGAAAATTTTGAAGAACTTTGATTATTACTAATTGATCTGAATTATTGTCCTTGCCAGTACTCGATATTTGTGAATTTATTTCTGATCCATTTTCTTTTCGGGATTTTTGATTCTAAATCGTTAAAGAGTAGAATGAAAAGCGTACTACGTGTTTTACAAACAGACGCTTCTGGGCCGGGTTGTTCAAAAGCCGGTTAATGCTTACCCAGGACTAAACCTTAACTGAAGCCCCGGGACTGAAGGCATTATTTCTTGTTTAAAAATGTTTTTCACCTTTAACGTTTGGTGTAGTTTGAGATTACAACAGCTGAAAACGGAAGGGCAAACAATATAAATAGATTACCTCACCAAAAAGTTACAAAACTGAAATTAAAATTGTCGCTAACCCTGGTTTAGCATAATCGGGCTTTGAACAACCCGGCCCAGGGCTTTAAAAATTTTAAATTTGTAACATGTATTAATTTTATCCTCTTCCTAAGAGAGATTTGTTGTATATTGCCATAGCAACAAAAGGTCAGCTCTTGGTTTACAAAAATAACCAATGTATTTAACGTTATCAGCATGCAAGTCAGATAAAATAAAATATTGCACTTGTGTAGAGAATTTTGCAGCGGCTTTTGTGTCGAGTACTTTGAAAGAGAGTTTCAAACTCGACCAAATATAAAACAAGGATGTAGACAAAAGTAAATAAAATATCGGCAAAATAACTCCACGTACGCGAGCGTTAAAGCTATGCAGATTTACTCGATCAAAAAATAAACAGAAGGATACATAAATTAGCAATTGTTGAAAAAGGCTCCTCCCCTTGTGCTCCGAATAACAAACCAGTTTTGGCCTCCAGGGACTTCGGCATAATCGCGTTCCCATCCCGTCGATCGATAGTACAGCTCACTTCACTCCTTGATCCAGACAGCTGTGCTATATTTGAAAACAACGGGTACTTGACGAAAAGGGAAATATCACCATATTTCTGCTGATAACCGCAGAACAGGTAAAAAAGATCAAATCAAACGTCGAGCGAATATTTATGAAGTGTATAAATAGCTTGCTGTGTTAGTGACAAATAGAAGATCCCTCGGGCCATAAAGCATGGTGCAAAAGTGTTGGGCAGAAATGTCACCCTTTCGGGTGTTTGATTTCTTCGATAGCTCGCTACATTACAATTTTGTCTCCACATTCCATCTGCAGCTGGTACAATTGAAGAAATCTGCCGTGGATTCCTGCAGCGTTCAACCTTGATTTGTAAGTGCCATGCCGTTAGCGAAGAAAGCAGCAAAGAATGACATAAGTAAGTTCTTTTTGTTTTAACATGTTGATGTTGTCGTCTATACACTGTGGAAAGAACTGTCAATTCTATAACCACGGCAGGCGTTTATGTAACGAGTCGATAACTAACTGAGTTATTCGATAGAATTCGATTTATCAACCAAAGTCAGTTGTAAACACAGGGCGGCATTCCTAAAGTGTCTTCAACCATTTGACGTCAATGCAGTTTTGCCACGCAAATATTCCGCTTTTATTTACATGCGCTTTGTCTGTGTTGAACTATGTTTCTATTCTCTGCGTTAGATCGGAATTCCATTTAAGAAGTTTAGCTGAAAAGAAGTCTTTACTCCACTTCAGAAAAGTCTGTATCGAAACAATAAATATACTTAAGGTTCTTTTGTGTTTATTTGTGACCTTTCGCTGCAGGAATTCTGTAATGGTTTCTTGATTACAAAGCTGAAAGGTCATTTAAAGGGACCAAAAGTTACTTACAAGTCATTTGCCAGTAACTAAGTTAGTTATGAATTCAGAAAGCCAAATTAGCGAAGTCTGATCTGTTATCATTGATTTCTATTCTAACGTTTGCAAATGTTCGAAGGGGTCTTCGAAGTTCAGGTAAGCTTATTGTTCTTAAACGTTTTAAATATACCTGACAACTGTTGATTGATTTGAGAAGATTTTCTGCTTCATTGTAACACGATCAAGCCGGTAAAATTCACTCAATTATTTTATCAATGTCGATCGAATAGACGATAGCGCTGCATGAATTGATACCCCTTGTGCGCGTAGCTTGACCTCTAACTTGTTGCCAAGCAATCGGTAATATTGGGGCAGATTTCGGGGTTGTGGAGTCGAGGGCGTGGGTAGGGCTAGGGGAGGTGGCTGCATCAGGGTGAAATACTGTATGGTCCATGTTCTCTTTGGAATATCTGGTTCAAATTCATAGTTTAAACCCCTGAGGGATTTTACTGTGGAGTCTACAAAGAAACAACGGTTTCTATTGCAAGTATTTAATGCTTCTAAATATGATCATTGTTGACTGCAAAAATAATTTTTCCTTGCCAACCTCATTGCCAGGGTCTCTCATCTTACCACTTCCTGGTGGAAAGATGAGAGACCCTGGGAATGAGGTATTACCTTGCTCATAATCATCCTAATATTATGACCAATCCATGACTTTGACATACTACACAGATCTCTGTGGGACTGCATGATCAGTATCGATGGAATTCTTGGGTTGGTCTGTTCCAGGGATTCAGTCAGTTGGAGAACAAATAAAAAAAAACACATAAAAATAAAAAAAAAGAAGAAAGAAAACAAAAAGGGGCTCAAGTATCAAGCAAGCAGCAAATGAGCTGTGAAGCTTGTTTTGGTTCTATGATTGGTCAGTTTGATAGTATTGGTCGACACTTATTGCTTTTGAATTATGTCGATGAGAAATGCAAATATGGTTCTGGTGTGACACCTTTCAAAACGTGTCTCACTTTGGTGTGGGCATCCTCACTTACTTTCTTTCTTGCCTTAAATTTTGACTCTGCTCCCAAACTAACTGAATGACTGAGAGAAGCTATTTTTGTGTTAGAATAGTTCTCGTAGAGTCAGGTAGGTTGCCTTTTAATACACACGGGGGTACTTCATTATATGTACTATATTTCTGCTGCTGTGCAGGGTGTGGTTTTCAGCCACTTTAGTCTGGGATAGGGTATGCAAATGAGGTATAATTTACTAGGAAAGTGGCCATGCAGTGTATAAATGATTTAGTCTAGAACAGGATTCCTAATACCTGGAGTTCTATATTAAGAAACGGAAACTCAGAAGTGACTTTGTAACATATTGGTTAGATGTAGTGTCGTTGAATTACGATGGTGATCATTAGTCTCTGTCGAGCATGGAGGGAGAATAGCTAGTCTGGGATAGGGGTGGGGTTTTTGGTGCCTAGTATAGAATAGGGTTGCAATATCAAGCTGATCTTGGTTTAGTACTGGGTAGGGGTTTTAGTGTCACAGCATCACACCCCAACCAAAGATTTACAGAGTACCTACCCTGGGGCCTTACAAATGTTGGTTGTCAGCTTACCTTGTCAGTACCTGCTAGTTTTGCATGCATCCAGCAACCAGACTTGAAAAATAAACAGATATTTAGCATAAAATAATAATATTGATAATTATAATTATGATAATGATAAAGAGAATGATAATGATAATATATTTCTAGTGCATTACATCATTAAATTCTCAATGTATGTATTATAAAAGTTCTTTAAAACTAATTTCTTGCAGAAGAATGAAATAAAATCAAGATAATAGAGCAAATAAATGAATGCAATAAATGAGCTACAGGTTTAAGAGCTACCTTGTTGGCCATAAAAATAAGCCATTTCTAATTTGTAAATAAATGACAAATACCCTTGTGGCTGCTTTGTCCAGTTTAGAAATTCTATGAACCTTACCCCAGTTAACAAATATATATACAAAAACTGTCAAAACTTTAGCAAAGCAATGCAAAAACCGATTCCTGCTATAATAGAGGCTAATCAGTTTGGGCTGGTTATTTATTGTTGTGAAGTGTGACTCCTATTGCCTGATTTCAAACCGTGAAGGACTAGGTACGAGTCTGTAAATTTTGGGATAAGCAACTATTGATCACATAGTTAGAAAGAGCTAGCATACCAAGATTTACAAAATCCCCAAGTTTGGTGTTAATCAGACTAGTTTTGACTGAGATACAGCGATTTAAAAATGGCAAAATTAACAAAGAAATGTGTGGCCATCCGGACACTGTGTTTGGCCATACATTTCTTTGTAAATTTTGACATTTTCAAATGGCTGTATCTTGCTTACTATTGAGTCCATTTACACCAAACTTGGGGATTTTGTAACGCTTGGTCTGCACTTTATGACTTGCATGTGGATCAATAGTTGCTAATCCCATAATTTACCGACTCGTTCCTAGTCCTTCACGGTTTGAAATCAGGCAATGATTAATGGTTATGAATGATTTGATCAGTTTATTTCACAGTTGATTTTTCTTTTTGGTTTGTGAATAAACCCTGCATCTGCAGGACCTCTGCCATAGGACCATAATATCAAAGGTTGTTTCTGTGAAATCTCTAGTAGATTCTCCTGGCACATTTTAAAAAATAAGGTTCTGGATGGTCATAAAATAATACAATAATGAGTAGAAAAGGGTACCATGTACCATGTTTCTGTCGAGTTATAGAATTGCAAGTGGAATTTTAAATGAAATTACTGTAGGAACACAAGCCAACAGGTGAGTTTTCCACAGTTTTTTTCAAGTTCTCCAAAACTTCTACAAGTGAATCAGCTTGATAGAAACACAGAGAACAGTTGTTCTCTATTTCTTAAATAGGAAATTTTGAGATGAAAAAAAAAAACAACTTGTTTAGCTCGATTGTCGAAGTATAAATTCTCTTTGTTCGCACCATTGTTACGTCAGCATCTTAACCCAGTTCTGTGTTTCTATTGACTTGATTTTAAACCAATCAGCACATGTATTTTCTTTGGGCTATATGTTCACCTCCCATAAGTGTGAGCTTAATTTTTATGGAAAAAATGTTATATTTTCATAGAAATAATCTGGGCACAATTTCCAGGAACGAGGTTCATTGATATTAAACAATATTATTACAATAAACCTAAAAGTTTAATCCGAGTAAGCTTACATGTTGATGTTATTGATGTTTTTTTGGTCAATTTGTCGAGCCACATAGCATTTTGCTAGATTCATTTACTATGAGCTTGATTTACAAACTGTGGATAATTTCAGGAAGTTCAGTAGCGGTTATATAAACTAACTATTTTCACCTTCAATCGTTTAACAAGGCTCGAACCTTCCTAGAATCTGTCTGGCAATTCTCCTCCGCTTCTGTTTCGTTCAGCTGGAGATTGCCGAACATTTCCATATTTAGTAGTTTCCGATTGTTTGGTTTTTAACCGACCAATGAAAATGCGTCGCTGTGAAAACGGAAAACGTCACTAGGTCTGTCTTTTCGCCGGGAGGTTGTCTCTTTGATACCAGCTACGGAGGAAAATACTGAACTAGATTCTAAGTATTTTAGGCAGATTTTTGTGTTGGATATCAATATTTTTCACTGCAACGAGAGCTTCAGAGTATCTTCTATAAGTGGTTGCCCGTTAAGACATGGGCAACGCTCCAGCGAAAAAAGGAGACCCTGAAAATGGTATAATAAATTTCGCGGGGGCATCTGTTGTTATACTCATGCAAGCGAAAAACCTTCATGTTTTGTTTTGTTTTGTTTTCTTTTCCCGTAGTAAAAGCGTTCCTGACCGAGGCAAAAGAAGAGTTTAATGCAAAATGGGAGCATCCATCACAGGTGAGAATTTTTTCTTGTACGCTAGTTAACTATAGAGTCGTATCTTCGTTCGGTTTCAACTAGAAATATATTCACCTTTTTCATGTATACTCTTTTGTTGGCTGAGACTTGTAAATTACTTTAAACGGTGCTCTGTTCTTTAGAGATTGTATTGCGAACAACGGTGCTTGATTTTAAGTCTGGTTGTTGGAAGCACATGATTACAAGGTTTTCGTATTGGCGAACCGAAACTTACTTCACCTTTGGAAGTATAATTTCTTTATTGATTTTCGCGATGTCGCTCATGTCATGTCTGTTTGATGCATACAGAATACGGCTGGTTTGGAGGACTTCGAGCGTCTGAAGACCTTGGGAACTGGATCATTTGGTCGTGTTATGCTTGTACAGCACAAGAGCAGCTCACGATTTTTTGCAATGAAAATATTAGACAAGCAAAAGGTAATCTTGGTTTTGTTCTGTTGAATTTATATTGACTCGGGTTGCTAGAATATATTGTTTTTCAAGACGATGACTGGCGGAGGTTTTTATTTTTTAGCTTCGTGAGAATTTTTGTGTTGAAAATCGTCGCTTCACAGTTTGCTTCCATGTCCATGGCTAGTACTGTCTACTTTGCCTATTGCTTTATTTCTGAAGTCGATAATTTCTGTGTTGCTCGCGAATTTCAAAATAATGTGAAATGTACAGTGTAAGTTGTAAATAACAACCTGTTCGTCGACTTATTCGCAAATGTTAATTTGAAGATCCGCTCGTCACGTACTAACACAGCGAAGGCAAATGCGCAAAATCGACGTGCTTTTTCTGCACATCTGTTTCCAAGCATAAAATTGCTACATTCTTGGTGTGCTGTGTTTGTAATAGTTGGTCGTTCGAAGTGAATGATTACATTAGATTCGGGGACCAATCTTGTAATGTAACAGGTGTTATGTTAAATTAATCATATTGATTTGAATAACAAAATTTTGGTGATTTGCTTCAAACTTGAAGGTTGTGAAGTTAAAACAAGTGGAGCACACTTTAAACGAGAAAAGGATCTTGCAAGCCATCACTTTTCCCTTCTTGGTGAATCTGGAATGGCATTTTAAGGTTGGTTACTTTGGTTCCAATAATTCCCTTGATCAGTAAGCTAACAGTCAAATATACTTGCTTGACTGTAAGTAGAGTATTTACTCCATCATATTAAATTTTAACTTAAGACAGGTAGCTTATTTTCAGTATATTTATAATCTAATTCAATACATGTTAACTTATCTGGTTATGATATTGACCTAATGACCGATAGGAGTGTTAATGACAAAAGAGAATGTTGTAAATAGGATTGAAGTTATTGAAACTGTGAACACTGTTAGATTTATTGTAAACCATCAGCTCAATATTATTTTGTTTTTCTTTTTCTCCGCTTTGATAAGTGACAAGTTTTAGAACAGTTAAGCTAATGGGCAACTAAATACCACTGTTTACATCACTGTTTATCATACTTCAGAAAGTACTCTTTTCTTATCAGACATTCTTTTAGCAGTTCTTGTTGTTGAGAAGGTCTTGGCATCTTGGCGAGTCTCGGAGGTTACCTTACATCACCCCTTTTAGAGCAAAGAATTGATCCCAACAAAAAAACAACTTTTGTTGTCTAGAAAATATAATTGACCAGATAAGTTACATGGGATTCCAGTTGACACAAACTTTGAAAGTAACCATTGATAACAAATAGAAAGCCATTTTAAAAATGTACATTTTTTACAACAAAAAATGTACGTTTAAAAATGTACATTTTTTGAATGGTTCAATTATAGGTAAGGTGCTATAATGTTCCATATAAGATAACCCTCAAGCCTGGAGACAAAAAGGACCCTTCAAGAATTTGATTATACAGAACCAAGGAAACTGATTTTAATATTTCCATTGTTTAGGATAATTCCAACTTGTATATGGTTCTGGAGTTTGTTCTGGGAGGTGAAATGTTCTCTCATCTACGACGTATTGGAAGATTCAGGTAACTGAATAAAGGGTGAAGTGTAAAGTAAGTGTCTTGGGATTTCCAGTGACCTACCTTGAGCTTTTTATTGATTTTTGTTCGAGCTGCATATTTTGGGTTTGGATGCAAAAGCATTTATAACTACTTTTATCTCCATCTTTCCCTAGGAATACTGATATGCGTCAATTCATTTAAATTTTCATGGACACAGTTGGATCCCACTTGTTTTGACTCAATTATTTTAAATTTCCCATGATTTCAAACTCCAAACCATTTCCTGTGGATTTGCCCTTCAGACATTTACTCTTGGCTATTTCAAACTCTGTCGTGTCATTTCAAGCTATTTTTTGTCTCCTCTGAGAATTTGAAATACTGGGGTTCAACTGTATTAAGTAGTTAAAAGTAAAGATGATATATATTCATAGTTCTGAATAATTGGTCTGTTAGACAGCGTATTAGACTGTGTATATTATTTTTCACTTCTTGGTACATTGCTATTAGAATTGTGATAATAGTAAAATGGCAGCTATAGCCTGTTGAAACTGACATCCACACAAATATTTTTTCACTCTTTTTTAACTTATTTTTAAGCACTTCACACAGTACAAAAATTAAATAAGTGACCTGTCATGGGTAATTGTTGTTGTAAAGAACAGAATATATGAAATATTTCAAACATTTCTCTTCGATATTTTCATAGACCCTATGCAAAAATTGGCTGCCTTCATATTCTTTTGTTCCTATTTAAATTAGCCTCACTAACCTCGTTTTTGAGACGAAAATTGTAAAGAATTTGTTATCCCGAACAAGGTTAGTGAGGCTATTTTGAATGCGAAGAAAAGAATAATTTAGTGGCTGCCATTTTTGCATAGGGTCTTCACTGTGGGTATATTACCATCTAACATGACCAACTCCCAGTTGGCTTGATTTCTCAGTTAGGGGAAGACAACTTTAATTCTTGCAGAGGTGATGGGTTTAGGTCATGCTTGATCCTAAAGTTGTTTTCAGTGTCCATCATCCTGGTTTTTCCTTATTAATTTTTTATAGGTGTAAAGGCTGACTTTTTTGTGTCTATAGCACAAGCAGCAGTGCTCAAAATTTAAAAAAAAATCCAGGTTGTCCCTATTTCAAAAGCCGGGCAACCAAAGCCGTGAATTTGGTTGCCCTGATGAATCCTTGGTTGCCTGGTATAAAAACCCACACATTTAAGTGCACTACTCAAAAAAACATCCATTTTTGTCTTCTTAGCGCATTTAATTACATTCTTTTTTCTTTCTCGTAGCGTGCATCCGTCTCGCTCAATTTAGCTTTCTTTTGAGGAGGCGGCTTTACACCAGTCAAAAAATGCCACATTTGCACTCTGTGAAAGACAATACTTGTATTCTGTTCTGCTAATATCGAAGACAAAAAATCAAAACTGAAATATAGAATTTGAGAACAATTATGGTAACAAACCTACCTTTATTTACACGCCATGTAGAGCTTGAGATGTAATCACATGACGGTCAAGCATGAACTAATCCTATAGTTCTTAGTGTGCGGCAATGGTTTTCGCGGAAGTCTGGGTTTAAGTTGTGGCATATCTCAAAATGGCGTCTTTGATCTTGATCACCTCCAGACAAGAAACTTTGTGTTTGTCTCTTACATTTTCATAGCTGGCAATGTTTTGTAAAATTTACAGAATGATATCCAAAACACAGGAAAACACTTAACTGAGGCAAATTATTATTGACTTCACACTACCGGACATTGACAAAACAAAACCGTCACGTAGGTCAGGTGCTGTTTATGGTTGATTTATTTCCTACTTTTGGCTGGGTTGTCCATTGTTTTTTTCCCCAGACAACCAGCCTTTTAATTTTACTAAAAATTGGTTGCCCGGTAAACTTTTTGGTCGTCTCGGACGACCAGACGACCGCTAATTTCGAGCACTGAGCAGTTGGTTAATATCCTATTCGTAATTTCCATTGCAGTGAAACTCATTCAAGATTCTATGCATCGCAGATTGTGCTGGCTTTTGAGTACTTACACTCTCTAGACCTTATATACAGGTAATACAGGAAATACAGACTGGTTTTTTTTGGGAAAGTCTTAGGAAGCCCTTCAGGCATCCAGCCTTAAAAGTCAGGACGCTTTGTAGGCAATCTTGCTGATATAAATGGAAGATCAGTCAGTAGGCCCTTTGCCTGATCCGGTCACATGGTACGGAATAAATTATGCTGGGATGCAAATAATGCAGTGGGATTTTCATAACAAAGGAAAGTCAGGTTGGACTGGTAAGGTCTTTGTTTTGGAAGTCCCACTGCATTATTTGGATCCCAGTTTAATTTATCCTGTACAAGGTGGACCAGATCATGCAAAGGCCTTATTAATAGGGACCTTAAGATCGGAGGACGAGGACGACTACGAGTACGAGTTTTCTGTTCTGAGCACGCACACTTTGAGAAATGTCGGCCTCGAAACCTTATGCGCATGCTCAGTATGGAAAAGTCGTACTCGTAGTCATCCTCGTCCGCCGATCTAAAGGCCCCTAATGAGATAGTTAATAACAACTCATGAATTAAATTAATTAGTTTATTACTAAAAAATACAAGTTAAATATTTATCTTTGATTTAGCCTGGAAACAGGCTCTCCGTATGGGTTAATTATTCTGAGATTTGCTTTCGAACGGCGCGCGGGCCGGCGAGAGAGGGAGAGCCTGCAATGGTCCTTGTACGATTTGAGTTCTGCCTCCTTTCCGCTTGACTGACCTGTCAAGTTATCAAATTGAAATGAACCAATCACAACAAAAGCGAAAATGACCTTGTAGGACGGCTGTCAAACTTTTGATACACGTGCGCTTGATTTTACTTTGAACTCGAATCCAGAAACTCCGAACAAAACATTTTGACAAAAAGCTGGAAGAAAACCGCTCGATTTATAAAAGTGTTCCCTGTTGAAATTGTGCCATGCTTTGAAGGGATGACTTTCAGCTCGCGTCATCTACTATTACATAACAACCGAGTTTCATTATGTGAAACGTGACTCAGCGTATGGGTAAAAAGAATTTTGATATTTGTGTACTAACAATAACTGACCTCAATGTTAACACCTCCATATTCTGAAAGGGGAGAGTCGCGTTTCGCTTAATGAAACTCGGTCACTGTGTAATAGTAGATGACGGCGGTAACTTTGTCACATTTCACAAAGCTGGTCGTTCACATTGTAAAAAATATAACAACTCTGACAATGAAAGCTTGAGCCGCCTATGTTCCAATGCGATAGGATCTTCCAAATTTGTTTACTTTTAGCGCTTCCGTCTTGCTGAAGTTGCATGACACCAAGCTTCGTTTGAAAAATAAACATGCGCAAAAAAACATTCACGCATCACAGTTGAATGCAAATGGTAGTATTTGACATGTGTCAACTCGAATTAGCCAATCAGCATTTTACGTTCAGAATCTGAATGTAAATACTCAAAGCGTACAAGGGCCATTGCAGGCTCTCCCTCTCTCGCCCGCCCATGCGCCGTTCGAAAGCAAATCTCGGAATAACCCATACGGAGAGCCTGTTTGCAGGCTATCTTTGATTTGTTTTGATACCATGTTATGGTGGTACCATTCTTGGTAGCTTATTTATAAATGCTTTCGTCTCAGGGATCTGAAACCGGAGAATCTTCTTATTGACGAGAAAGGATATTTAAAGGTAAACAAAAAAGTATAATAAATGCTGTTTTTATAATAATTTACGACTTTGTAGTGTGAATTAATGGAAATTTGCCTAATCACTGTACTGTAACAGGGTTGGAAATTAGCACTCGCCCACTTGCCCAGACAGGTGTGAAAACTACTTGGGCGAGTACAAATCTTAAAATTTTTGTTGAATTTATTAAAGACACTCGCCCAATGTTGAGTGCTGTCAAAATTAAGTTTCAATCCATGCTCTAAAGTGGTCCACTAAGGCAACTAATTGAAGGGATAAACCCAATTTATGTACTGAAATTTTTTTTACTTTGATCAAGTCATGGCATAATTGCGAGACAAAACTGTTTCTAAATTTCCATCTTCCTTCTCTGTTGTTGCAAAACAAACATACAAACAGAAACAACCATAACAAGTAAGTATTCATATAATATTCAGTACAACGTTTGAAGACGTCATGAACATTTGGTGTGGATCACTTTTCAGGTGACAGATTTTGGATTTGCTAAGCGAGTCAAAGGAAGAACATGGACTTTATGTGGAACACCAGAATACCTTGCTCCTGAGATCATTCTTAGTAAGGTAGGAAAACAGTTTTAATTGCATCAAATCAGCATTACATTCACCTACGTTTAGCTTAAGATGTGTCTGGTCTTTTAAATACAGCTGTCTTTTTGGGATAGCCTACTGCAGAAGGATGTGTCTCTTAGATGGAGTCAGGACACTTAGATATGTCCTAACCGCACATAAACAAGTTGCATTTTTATCTTTCCACAAGGGTGCCTATTGTAAACCAAACCATTCATACCCCTAGTTTGAGGTTTGTCTACTTTAGAGATTGACTGCATGAAAAAAATGTGCCTTTAAAACAAGTCTATATACAGCTGTATTTAACCTAGCAAAATTTGTGCTTGCTTGTAGGGTTATAACAAAGCTGTCGATTGGTGGGCTTTAGGTGTTCTAATCTATGAAATGGCTGCTGGTTATCCACCCTTCTTTGCTGATCAGCCAATACAGATATATGAAAAGATTGTATCTGGGAAGGTAAGGGAATAGTGGCATATGAAAGTTGTAGACATTGGCCTGTTGAAGAAGTAACAAAAAACACTGAACTTTGGAAGTTTACTGGGTAGATGTAGAGCTTCAAAATGTGATCTCCAGTTAATTCCTTGCCTTCTCAGGTGCGCTTCCCATCACATTTCACTGCTGATCTCAAAGATCTCTTGCGTAACCTTTTGCAAGTAGATCTCACAAAGAGATATGGAAATCTCAAGAATGGCGTGGGAGACATTCGAGGTCACAAATGGTTTAGCTCTACAGATTGGATAGCAATCTATCAACGAAAGGTAAGTCATATTATCTTTACAATACAACCACTAGTAGCCAATTTTGACAAGATTTCAGATGTCTATACCTTGTATATTTGGCCTTTCAAAACACAGACTTCGATCAGGTTGAAGATGGTGTTATAGAAAATATTTATCCTCCCACGGAATTTTTTTTGGCTTGAATTAAGCTCATCCTTTTTCAACGTTTTGGCTTTTGGGACCCCATCCCCTTCAAAGTTTTTGATAACCTTCTTTGAGGTAGGTATGGATACTTTCTGGAGCTGTACATAATAATTATGTACAATAATTATTATTGTAAAAA
Organism: Platygyra sinensis; assembly: GCA_019787425.1. NCBI lineage: Eukaryota > Metazoa > Cnidaria > Anthozoa > Scleractinia > Merulinidae > Platygyra > Platygyra sinensis. Next base: position 16,610 of record JAHPZR010006837.1, on the reverse strand, counting down.
AAAAAATCCCAAAAGACCAAAAGGTGGAAATTTTACAACATTTGAAGTTTGTGGCAAAAAGCATTTGCTTCCTGTGAGTCAAATGCAATAAATGGGCAATTCCAGAAAATATCCATACCCAACCACGGACGGCTTCCATTTTTTAACCCCCCCATGCCTTCGGAAATTCCAAAATGCGTTACCCCCCCATGCCCTCAGAATTCCATAATCGTGAACCCCCCCCTCCCCTTCGGAATTTCCGTGTTTTTTTTGGAGGTAGATTTTCGACTTAGCAACGCCTATATGAACAAACGAACATGAATTTATGCCTCCTCGAGGCTGTGATCTGGCGGTGCTAGCCGACAAGCTGAAGCTTCACTCTTGAGCGACAAGAAAAACCTACCGCTAGTGGCCGGACTGTGCGAACTCCTTTTTAAGTGAATTTGGCTATAAAAATAAACACCACTTACGGTAATCTTACTTTTCCTTGTTTCCTTGTGTTGTTTTGACGTTAACAGAGCAAAATAGCTCGAATTCAGACTGTTTAAATCTTTCAGTGGTCAAATAACGATCTTTCCATGTTGCGTCCTTTTATACTTCATGTAGTGTGCACTAAAAGTGTTCTCGAATCATGTGCCTCATGTAGTGTACATGATATGTACCATTATAAAAGATCCGGTCGAGTATAATATATTTAACAATTATTATTCCATGAGCGCGCGTTGGATATGAGATGATAGATAGCCAACAAGGCGCGTATCATCTCATATCCAACAAGCGCGAGTGGAATAATTGTTTTATTAAAAACGCCCACAAAATATAGAAAACTAGACTACAATAAAAACAAAAAGGCCCAAAAATTCACGCATACGCTCGCCATTTTTGTAGATCATGGTATAATGGGTCATATACCATGATGGTTTAGCCAATGAAAACTCTCGAATTGCATTATCCAATGATCCAGTTTTTAATAAAAAAAAAAATAGCAAAGATAGAGCGGACATTGAGCAAATAAAATGATCGTTGTATCAACGGCATGTTTGTTTTTGCAAGGATTGTGCACGCGCTGAATCACATCAGCAAGAGCGCCCGCTAAAACTGTGTTCGGCCACCTTAATAATCCGGCAGGCGTTCCTTGGAAGCGAGGGACTGGTACGAGGTTTTTTACTGTTTATCGCACGGGAGTAAACAAGATGCAAGCTGTAAGATTCATTTGTAGATTTTATTCATGTGACAAGAAATTATTTTATCAAGGTAAGTGTGAAACCCACGTTTTACTGTTCACTTATATAAGTTACGAGCGTAAATACGTGTCTGATCTATCGATGTTTGTCTTCGGCTTTCCCAGTCATACGTTCATGGTTTATTTACGAAATACAAAAGTCCACAACAATAGCGTTTACAAAGAACTAACTCTACACTTTCTACTCCAGAAATCCCACCTGTGAAACCCCCCCATGCCTTCGGATTTCCAAACGTAAATACCCCCCCATGCCCTCAGAATTCCGTAATCGTGAACCCCCCCTCCCCTTCGGAAATCCAAAAAGCCGTCCGTGGTATAGGTATGGATATTTTCTGGAATCGCCCAATCTACCTGTGACTTTTATGCTATGTTAATGTATGCTATTAAGTTTTTCCTTGTGTGGATGCAATCAAATCATAAGATATTTCTCAGTGATTTAAGCTTAGTGTGCAGGATGTAAAAGAATGTCTATAAGTTATGTAGTGAGAGATCTCAGTTTCAAAGTGTTTTGCTGTCATTTACTTTGAAGCATTAACTGGATATTAATGTTGTCTTGGTTTAAGGTTGAAGCACCTTTTATTCCCAAGTGTAAAGGCCCTGGAGATCCCAGCAACTTTGACGATTACGAGGAAGAACCCCTTCGCATATCCACTTCAGAGAAGTGTGCAAAGGAATTTGCAGATTTCTGAAGAGTGATTGATTGATTGTCTAATAACTTACCATTATGTACTTAAGTTATCCAAAAGTGTACAGAACAGTGACTTTAATATATCAGACATTCTTGGAGGAACAGGCAGGCCCTTGATGGATGGGATGACATTTTGGATGTTATCTCTTTGCTTGGTAGTTCCTTGTGTTGTTCTAGAACTGCGTCATAAAGCCTTTTTATTTATATAAACAACTCGATTATAGTAGATTTAGCAGAAAATTTTTAAAAGCAGGCATGTAAATGTTTTATTTGTAATTTATAACATATATATAATTTGCAAATTCATATTACTAGAGCACACAAGAATGCAGCATATCCAATTTAGTTTCATCCCAGTGTTTATCATTTAACATCCAATAAAAATTTTGCCTGCAAATTTAAAGATCTGATCCCTGTAATTGCTTTATTGAACCTTTAGAAAAACTTGGAAGCAGATTTTCATGGAGGCTAGATAAGAATAAATATATTTATTTGTAAACACATTCTTGGCTCAAAAAATCAGTGCAGAGTATTTGTAAGTTTGTCTTCCAAAATGTTTTACATCCAAAACGACCAACGTTCAGATTCAGTACTTGTTGGTCACTGCATGTTTCAAATGCCTCTTGGTTATTTCTTAAAGTTTCAAAAAAATATTGTTCTAATGTTGCATGTGCCTTGTAAGTTTATTTATAATCTAGAATATTAATCCAGGGCAATAAATTTTAAACAGTTAAACAAAGTAGACATCTGCTTTTGCCGTGTTTCGGAGGGTGCTTTATGTAATCAACATCCAGTGTTGCCACCCTGACCATTTTAATGCCTACTTTGGTAGAAGTTAGGTGTTTATGGATTGAAAGGTCTGAATAAAAATAATGAATATACAATACCCAGCTTTTACCCAGAGTAGTTAAGGTTGATAGCATCTGGCCTATGCACCATCGGCTCCCTCAAAGTCAAATTTCTCATACCATTGAAGGTTATCCTGGGTTTTGTAGCATTCAACAACAGGTATTTCTACTCCGTTCTGGATAAGGTGCTAGCCCATTGCAGGGTTTACCCCTAGCATACTTGGTAGAGTGGTTCTGTCCATAGTGAATGCAGGGAAATGGTTTAAAGAAGCCTGTCAAACATCAAAGAAGCAAAACAAACAGGCCAAGATTTATGTTGGAAGGTCCCTTTACCTTGCACAGCTTTTATTTTATGCTCATGGAATATATAAACAATAGCCACCATTTGGCGTGAAAATATGCTAGGATATTTTCTGCGGAGGCTGCGGACATTATTTGTTCTGAGAACCAAACAGTTTTCCGAGAGCGTAGCTCGAGGAAAACTGTGAGCTATTTTCACTTTTGACTCGCTCTCACAAAGCCAGTCACATTACTAAGTATCTTTTCTCCATTAGAGATGAATCGTATAGAAATCTGGAAGAGAACACAGTCCTAGCCCGCAAAATGTTCTCTTCCGGTTGCTGTCCGTGTCTCAAAAACATGCATGCTTAAGCTCCCTGATGTCTAACGACATATCAGTATATTTTTGCCGCAAATGGAGGCTATCATGCTTATTGTCCTTCAATTCTTTTTCACAATGCGCACAATTTCGAAAATTGGGGAATATTCTCAGATGTTCCCCACTTTTGGCTGGGGAATGTTCAGTCACATGACATGTTTAGACCAATCGTGCATTTGATGGATTATAAGCATGATTATGTAATCACAATGCTTCTATTGGTCACTTGCTGGAGCACACAACCATCTTTTGTACTTCTCAGGTTTTCAGCTGGGCTAACACCCAAAATAGCCAACAAAAACATACAATGAAGAACTGTGCCATGAACCATTTCCCTCTATGAGCTATGTTCTGTCTGAGTGAAGAACACAGTGCAGGAACTATTGGGCTTTTTTGCTTCTCCAATCCAAAGGGGTTTCCAAACATCGTGGAAACATTTGGAAATGTTTCCTCCGGGTTCGGGTCATGTAAAACATGGGAAGTAATGGAATTTTACAAATTTTCCGGTCATGGAATGTCTTGGAAAAGCACTACTTTCCGAGAATGAACAGGCAAAAAAGTTCAATGTTGAAAAACCAACAGACAAGTCAGAAAACCAGTTAATTCCAGTAAACAAGTAAACACTACCACAGATTTTATACATAAATGTGAAAATACCTTAAATATATTGTTTTGACAATACTTCAAAAACAACTGCTTAACACAAGTCATGGAAAACTCTGTAAATATTACAGCAAAGCTTCGTCAACACCTCAGTTGACACTCCATTGAAATCTCGGCCAACAGTCAAGTAACAAATTTTTTGATTAGTTCCTGCGAGTTGACACTCGGCAGACTATTGACTGACTGTTGATCAAGTGTCCATAGAGTGTTGACCGAGTATCGATCAGGATGGGACTGAGGATGTTAAGCATGGATGCTTTACAGTACACACGATCCAAATTTTGTTGGATGAATCTTGACAGTTGCAAGGTAAAGTCTGCATACGAGCCAAGTGGCTCATCAGGCCGGAGCTTATCCCGGTTTCCTTAGCATGAAGCGACTGGGAGTATTTCTACTCCCCCCTGGATGGGATGCTGGTCCATCACAGGGTTACCCCCCAGCATTAACTTCGCCGTTACCCATTTATACACCTGAGTGGAGAGAGGCACTGTGAGAGTAAAGGGTCTTGCCCAAGAACACAACACAATGTCCCCGGCCAGGGCTAGAACCCGGACCACTCGATCCGGAGACAAGTGCACTAACCATGAGGCCACTGCACCTCCCCCTCCCCAGTTGCAAACCCATGAATTTTTTGTCAACACCTGGAACAAAAGTCACTTAGTTTGGCAAAAATACCAGTAATTAAATTTCTCTTTTTTTAACAAAAGATATTTTAGAACAGTAATTTTAACTTGCTGCAGATTCAAATCAGTAATGGACTGGGGCACCTTCAGGGCTAAAAACCTTGAATTCCAGCTTGCTCAATGTTGCAACAAGCAGCTCTGAACTTTCAGAAGTGTAGCAGCTCTTGTAATTCTATTTGCTGTCTTTGCAGCAGCTGTTATTGTTTTGTGGCTTGGGGGCATTGTTTCCATTGTTTGTTCTATTGTACTCAAAGGGTTGCAAGCCATTCATATGCAAGATCTTACGAGAGATGCTACATCGCCCTGAACTTTTGCTTGCCCTGGGCAAGGTGTGGTTTCATTCCTTCTAGATTTAGTTGCCAGATGGCTTATCTGGACCCTTGCCCATTGGCTAAGTGAGAATGGAAAGTTGCTTGCCTGGAAGGAATGTACTCGGACAGCACTTCATTGAAGCCCTGAATTATTGTCCTTTAACATCACACTGGGTATAATAGAGGCTACAACAAACATACAAAAATCAGCTTGCTCAAGGTGATGTGCATAATTATGTGGGGTGGGGAGTGGGGACGATGTTTACAATTATGTGGGGTGGGGAGTGGAGGCAATGTGCATAATTATGTGGGGTAGGGAGTGGAGGTGATGTACATAATTTTTACATGGGGTGGGTGTCAGGTGCATAGCCAGGATTTTTCAAAGGGGGGTTCAGTGTGTCAAAGTCAGGGCACTCATCAGATTGTCATGCTGTCATCACCTGATGTAAGTTGTTTGCTTAAAGGCTTACAAAAGGGAGTCCAGGGCACCCTAGGACCCCTAGCTATGCCCATAAGCAAGTGAGGGAAGGCTCCTCGACATTGTACAATGCCTTAAGCTCATACTTGATCACGTGCACCTGCACCACTTTGTAACGAGATGGCCAACCTTTTCCATGTTTCAAAGTAGATGTAGAAGACAATGTGTAATTCCAGAAAATATCCATACCTCCCCCCAAAGGGATTTTTTCTAAGACCCCCCAACCCCTTTAAGCTTCATGCATTTCTTTTAAATTTTTTGGCCTTACAGAGCCTCCCACCCACCAGGAAATTCACATCCCTTCTGAGGGGGGAGTATGGATATTTTCTGAAGCTGCACAATTTGTGATTGCTAGGTTGGGTAGGAAGAGGCTGAATGCAGATTTTGCCAAGATGGACTCAGATAATGGCACTTACTCCAGTGATTTTATACCATAAATGTGCAAATCTTGATAGTTTATTTACAAAATATGATAACAGTTCTAGTTTTGTTCTGTGGAGGTGACACCTCCATTTGGAACATGTCCATTTTCAGTAATATCGGGAGCTGCTGGAGGGTCTTCCTCCTGTCGTGCTTTTTTAACTGGTGCAGCGTCCGGGTCTTGTGCTCCAGTACTACCAGTCTCTTCTTCAGGCTTCCTCTAGGGCAAACAGGAAGACCAAAACAGACTCAATGCAAAAATTATTTTAAGTAGGGCATAATTTCCATTACTAGAATTCTTCTACTATACTAATGCAAATTCTGTAATCTGATAGGCTGAGCCATTTCAAACTATCAGCCATTAGCGTGTAGTGGCTTGGTGTGGTCAACAAAATCGCAGTGTTTCTTTGTTTCTCTGAAGTTTTTAAATTACATTTGGAGACAGATGGATTATCAAATTCATGAGAGGACTAAAAGGATGGTATTTACAGCTTCTTAAAAAAAAGCTAGAAATTTTTAAAGAAACTGATAAGCACGCTCGTACACAGCTGCAAATTTCAACTTGACAATTCAGTCTGTGCAAATTTTCTAAGGTGTGAAGTTTAAATGTAAGACCAGAAGTAAGTGGAATCATTAGTTGAAAGAAATTTCAGTTAGAATTCTTCTGAAACAATTAGATTATTCGCTCTCAATTTCTACGAGGTGATAGTTGATGAGGCTTTCCTTAGGCCTTGAGCCTCGTTAAACTTTTGTTAACTAAATTTACTTGGAGAGTTATTTCTTACTCACCTTTCTGCGGACTGGTATCAGAGTAGCAGGTTGTTTAATTGGTATCTAAACAACAGACAAACAGCATGTGTCATATATTATGTCAATCAAAAACATGAAAGTATCAAACCGATAAAATCATAAACCATACATTAAATCAACATTTTCTCACCGTGCTTGCAGGCACATCAGATTTGCCTTGTCCACTTGATCCAAAGCCCTCTTCTGTAGTCGATTCAGGCTTAAAAATAAAATTCAGAGTTATCAAAATAATGATATCTCAGATACAATTAATAATTCATGAGTTTAAAGATCATGACCATGATGGTGTGTGATATCTGATCTTAATTAGCATAGATTTTTTAAATTCCATTTTTCCACTTTCTTCTCAGGTTTAGTTTCTATTCAGAAGATAAATTATTAAACATTCTGAAAAACCATGTTTTACCACATTTTCAAACACCTCTAAGTTTGCAAATATACACCACTAAGTGTTGTATTTTCACCTCTTTGCTTGGTGTTTAGAGATGTGGTGAAACATGGTCTTTCATAGAGATTTCTAATGTATTTCACCTGTGTGCTTTGAGCAGAATTCATCATCTCTTGAGCATCATCAACCTACCCAGCAACAAATAGCCATGACTTTATTACAAAATGATGCACCAGTTAGCTTAAAATTGGGACAAAGAGTCCTCAGGAACTGCTTATTTTATTATATGTTGACAATAAGTAAAAAGGAAACTATTATAAGCCATTTCAGAGTTGCACTAAGTCTCTTTATTGAAGTGAGGCCTGCTGCACAATCAAAAGTATGAAAATGAGTTTGACTTGCACATGAATGAAATCTCATTTTCACATGAAAGGATCGGCACCAAGACTCGTAATGAGAAAGAGGTTTATTCTTAGGTAGTATGAAGCATTCTAGTGTTGTTTAGTGTATTGTTTTCACTTTTGTCTTTTATGTACTTAGGACCTGTACACAACTTATGCCAGAGAAATTTGAGAATACAGATTTATTTCTATGATTAGGCCTACCATCCACACTAATCTGTCATGAAAACAGAGCTTTTCACACAATCATGCTCTTCAAACCAGAGGAATTTACATATACCTGTTTTGCTTGAAAGTGTGGATAAAAAACATTTTGAAAACAGAGCTTTTCAAAAAAAGTGACATTATCATAATGTGACTTTCCTGCCCTCATCTTCCTTAAACAAAAATCCAAAATGGCCGGTAATTGTTATGCTTTGAAATTTCTTCATCATTGTGTGGACAGAAAAAATGATGGATTTTACCACTGGTACTAACAAGTAGTTGGTGTGGAGAAGTTGAAGCATGGACTTATAAATCCAGTCCAGAAGTCTAACAACTTACTGTGTAGTCACACTGCACCTATTATGTATTAACCAACTTACCCTAGCTTTGATTTCTGGATACAAGTTCTGCAACTCTTCAAGTTCTTTTCTATCCACTACACAAGGATTGTCATCTGTCGCTTTTCCCTTTCCTTTACTCTTGGACTCCCACTCTTCAATGCGAGCTTCCAGCTTTGTGGTCCTGAGTTTTATAACATCTAAAGCTTGATTAAAGAAGTCCTTTGCTTTGGTGTAATTTGGCTGTAAGCTGAAAGCCAGACCCATATTATAAGCTCTTTAGACATTGTTAAGGACAAAATTATTAATAGTGATTTCTACTAAACATAACTGACAGTGTACTGGACAATTGAATTTGTGTTCTTCCCAGGAATGCACATTATGAAATGCACTTAGCTAATTTACAGTCTTATGATATTCCTCTGTTTATCATAACATCTCAAAACTCATTCACAACCCATCAAGTTAAAACGAAGAAAATCACAATCGTCAAGGAGATTTCAATACTCAGTCTTAATTAGCATACATTTTGACAATTTTACTTCTCTGTTAACCTGGGGTTTCATTAAGTTTTTGTGCAGGAGGTCAGTGGGGTTTTTCAGCCGGGCATTTTTAGTTTTTCTTATGAAAGAAAGTAAGAAGAGTAAACGAAAACAGCCAGGCAAATTGATGGCTAAGTCTCCTTCACAGTCGGTCAATTTGCCCGGTGCCCGGCCCTTAATGAACACCCTGGTTAACTCCTTATTTTTTTTGTTTCAATTGAGAAGATACATTGAACACTCACGACAGTATTTCAACGGCTATCTCAACACTTAAAAAATTTAATCAAAATAGTTCACAATGCATTGTATTTTCAACTCTTTTGTTCAACAAAATTGTAAGGATACGTTTCTGCAATAAGTCTGTCATCGGGTTCTAAATGCTTCACTTGTAGATCAAGACACTTTTGAAATTCCTCTGCTGCTGTCTCAAATTGTTCTGGAATCAAAAGTCAGCCATGTGTACAAGTTAGTGAACAGTTTACCAGTGTCAGTTCAAACAGGCATGTTAAGATTTCAAAAGAAAGCAGATCATTGCTTCTCGGTATAGACAATAGAAACAACTAGCACATTCCTTTTGGTGGTAAGGTACATTATCATGTTTTCAAATCATTGTTCACAAATATAAAAAAGGCATTATGTCACAGCAGTTACCTTGCTCTAGTTGAATTTCTCCCAGTTTGAGGTAAACTTCTCCCAAGTTCAGCTGAGACTCTTTGCTGTCTTGCCTAAAAATACATCAAACAATCTTAATCACTGATTATCAGACAAATAGTAAACAGAATTTCACTATCAGTTGTCTGATGTATAATTACCAGTAGAGAGAAGAGTTGACGAATGGTAAAATCTGATACAAAACAACAATTCTTTATTCATCACAAAAATTCTGAGATTTTAAAATTGGACCAAAAGCTTCAGACCAAAGAATTTCCAGGTACCATTTGCCATCCCTTACGGCTGCCGCACACTAGTAGTCGGACGACAAAAAATCTTCACTTGCCGGTGAATTCAGACAAGTCTGTGACAAGCTTGGGGCTTGTCAGGGAATATCTGACAGTGCAAGATCTCGAAACATCTTGTTGGGCCTTGTTATCTAGTGTGCAATGGACCAAGACAATTTGTCGGTTCTCGCGCGTACCTCAATCAATGAGGAATTGTCATGAGAGTCACGAGAACAAGCGTCTTTTCCAACATGGCATCTTTTCTAAGAAAGCAAGTTTCAATTTTCACCTATTAGGTGCCATCTTGATTTGGATGACTCGGCCCCAAGCCTAAATGCTGTTAGTTGCGACAAAAAATCAGCTAGTGTACAGCAAGCTGATGTCCCGACACATTTTAACCCCAACTAAAAATCTGCAGTTCTACGGCAAAAAAATTGGCTAGTGTGCGGCAGCTAGGTTTGAAATTTTTAAATGACCAAAGCAAACTGAACTGTCTAGCAAAACGAAAGAATGGTGTCAGCACCATGCACACCAAAAAATGTGTGACCTTTGACATGCCATCTGTCACAACACAAATCAAAACAGCTATGCTCTACTTTTTTTTTAAAAAAAATCTTCTATGGAACACAGCATATAATGCCCTGCTGCAACAATGTCAAACACAATAGGTTGGAAGGCTGAAATAATAAGAGGTGGTGAAAACGGCACAAGTACAAATGTTACAAGCTGTAGGTGTCATGTGGGCCCACCAAAAGCCCCGCAAGAATTTTAATTATGAATTTTCATCACAGACATGCCTTCCTGCTTACACGTCCAGCCCTCCCTTCTAGGGGAAGAACAAAGACTGGACTCATGAAAGCAGCAGAAATCGAGCCAAATAACTGAGATGAATAATACAAACCTTAAAAATATAATGCGGGCTAATTCTAGAAATTCCCAGGCCAGCTGCATAGTTGGAACATCTGCATCCTCCTCCTGATTCAAAAATTAATTAGCCATTAAAATCAGTCCACCCATGTAGCGACAAATTTAATATAAAGGCAGTCAAATCAATACAAAATGTTTTTGTTTGGATATACCTCTTGTCCTTCTGCAGTAGCACCTTCCGCATTATCGTCTTCTCCCTGATCATCTGCAATTCCTTCTCCTTCATCCTCCCCTTCTTCCTCCTCCATCGCCTCATCTTCACCCTCCTCTTCTTCAACCTCTTGTGTTTCTTCTTTTCCCTCCTTCTCTCCTTCAGCCTCCTTTCCTTCTTTGGCTTCCTTCCCTCCTTCTTCAGCCCCCTTCCCTTCTTCTTTAGCCCCCTTCCCTTCGTCTGCAGCCTCTTTCCCTTCGTCTTCAGCCTCTTTCCCTCGTTCTTTGTCTTCTGTCACCTCTTCTTTATCCTTGTTTTCTTCTTTATCACCTTCTTTCTCTCCTTTTTTGTTATTCTTATCTTCTGCTGTTTTTTCTGTTGATGCTGTATCCTCTGATTTTGCTCCACTTTCTGCTTCGGTTTCATTTTTGGCTTTCTCATCCTTGTCTTGCTTTTCTTCCTTGTTAGTATCTTGATCTTTGCTTTCCTTATCTTTATCCTCAGAATCTCCTACTGAAGTGAACAACAACAACAAAATTATAAAATAATATTATAATAAACTGCTATTTGAGGGATCAGTTAAGGCCAAGACACACGATGCGACAAATCGCTGCGACAGGTTGCTGCAAGAAATCGTCTCGTGTGAAAATCATTGTCGCTGCGACAGAATTTTGTCGCTGCAATCTGTCGTACGAATTCAAACTGGTTTGAATTCGTGCGACATATCGCAGCGACAAAATAAGCGCAAGCAGCCTTGTCGTAGCGTGTGTACGCTTCTGCGACAAGTTGCTGCGACAAAATTAAAATCAACCAATGAGGGAGCGTCAATTATTTTCCCATGATCCCTCAGAAAACCATTCAAAATGGCGTTCGAACATGTGGACCAAGATAAACAACTTGAACAAGTGTCTTGTCGCAGCGACGTGTCGCCGCGATTTGTCGCATCGTGTGTCTCAGCCTTTAAAGCTGATAAAAATGCCTAACACAAGGCAGCATTCAATTATTGTCAGCAAATCTATATTAATTTTACTCTTTCACTTATAACTTTTAGACGAGTGAGTAGTTTTAATTACCTTCCTCTTCCTCAGCCATAGCATTTTGGACATCGTCTCGAATTTTCTCCTTAGTGCTGGGACTCATTTCTTTAATCTTTGGACCAACTAAAACAGTTCAAACCTGCTTTAGACAACTAATCATCACCAGTTGCTCAATGTCAGAAAACTAACACAAATCAATAAAGGTACTGTAGTAAAATTACCTGCTCCCATCTTTTCTTCATCTTCATCACTGCTTTCTCCACTTTTTGGTTCAACTGTAAAAATTGGAACCTCTCATGTTCACATTATTTATAAAATAAAGAAAACTTGCTCTACACAGGACTTTTCTCACATTAAAATATTTGAAAGGTGACATTTTGGGCAGGTTTACTGCTCTTCTTCAGGCACTGTAGTTCTGCAAAGCTCAAAATAGTGGACATTGTTGTCTTTTTGCACCTGCAGTCTCAGTTTGGTTGACCGATGTACTTCCATAGTCAACATATTTCCTCAATGAGAAGTAGTACCCACTTATAAAAGCAGGAAAAAATTGAGATTGGGTTACCCAGTGGGCCAGTTAATTTTTATTACTTTTCAGATGTCCCCACTAAAATATTACTTGCCCAAAAGGCATGCAATGTTCCTACCTTACTGGTACTACACTAGGTGAACTTGACGCTGGACAGTGACAAATGTTTTGTCAGACACAGGGTAACTAATGGTATTATAGTTATTGGAGGATAAACATGAGAATGCTTGAATTTTAAATTAATCCATGCTTTTGACTCATTGTTTTTCTCATTTTGCTTTAGGTTTTAAATTGTTCTTGATTGGAAATTATCACAATAAGACTACTGAGGCAACTTTCACTTCCCAACCAGATCACCAAACGTCTATTTTCACTTGCCCAAGAGGAAAATTTACTTGCCTGACCTGTGCAATCAGACCTACAATTCTGGCCAAAAGTCCACAGGACACTTCACAAAATGCCAACTGGCGACACATTATTTTGAAGTGCAAGGTCATTATTTGCCAAACTCCCCTCTCCCCTAAAATATGTTGGAATAGTGGGTCTACTTTGGATGAATCAACATCAACATTGTGTTGGGGGAGGAGAGGGGGAGGTGGGAAGAAATACCCTATGTTGGGAAAAGTGTTAAGTGTCCCAAGAGCTTTAACCAGGATTGTGCTTTTTCCTGTCCTGCTTACACTTCTTGGTTGAAACAGGTGCTTTGTATTCAGTACGTGTATTGATTAAGGATGCAAAACAAAAACTCAAGTTAAGACTTAAACCCGACTGCTATATCTGATACTTATAAACCAAAAGTAAAGAACACAGTTCTTAAATTATCATTTCCAAGGACATAACAATTATTGTCATGCCATAGTCTGTGTGATAAATCACAACTACATCAACATACCATCTTTAAGTGCATTTCCAAGGACGCCATTTTCTGTTCTGTAATGAAAAAAGGCCATTCTCTTTGAGAACTACTTTTGTGAACATTCTCACTTGAAACAGGTGTAGTTATACAGGGTTCACTAAGTTTTAGTCACCTATATCGTTTTTCACCACTCTGGTAGTAAATTTGTTACTTTGGGGTAAATCTTATCAACAACAGGTAATTTCACCTGACACATCAAGGGAAAATCAATCATATTCAGCTGTAACAGGTGCTATGGGTTATGGCCCTTAATGACAGTTCTGGATATTACGAACAGATATCAACTAAAGAAACTGGACTCAAGAAATACAGAAAGATTGCAAATACAATTGCAAAAATAAAATCCTGGAAATATTCAGTGCTTTATGAAGGGCTGTTCTCCAGAAAGGCTGTGTACCGCTGGAGACTAACTTTTGCCTTTGGGTGATTGGAAAAACGTTTTTCATACAGTCGAACCTCCGGTTGCAGGCCGCTCACATAAGCAACCCATTTTCCAAAATACCAAAAGTTTCCTTTATTTGAACCTCCTGTAAGCGATCACCTCTCATAAGACGACTACGTTTAGAGCCAAAAGTTTGAAATTTTCCTTTGTTTTTAACCTCCTGTAAGCAACCACTTGGAGGTCCTATGCACCATCTTGGCGCCTGGAGACAGATGAAGGTGAAGCAACTGCTTGACAGATGATTGAGTGAAAACTGGATAACAATGAGATGTTGTAGCATTGTAGTATTTCTAGCTAGTACAAGAAATGGAAATTTTTCAATAGGAAGTTGAATTTTTTTTCAAAATTGAAATTTACATAAATAAAACGCTACATTGGCATTGGGCCCTCAGTAAGGTTTCGGCAGTTACCATATTCTAATGGCAAAAATTTTGATCCATTATAGTCTAAGCTCTCATAAGCAACCAAATCCCATAAGTGACCACCTTGGCTTGACATTTTGTGCAGTCGCTTATAGGTTTGGCCGTATAAGCATAAGTGCTGAGCACCCAGGATTTCATGATTAGGAACCTTTGGGCTCCTCGTCATTTTTCTTATACCAAAGGCTTAGGACCTGATTACATGAGCCGGGCTGCTTCGGTGTGCCGAGATGACTTTCAGGCCGGTATTACACGAGACGAGCCAGCCCGGTTGATCGGTAGATGGCTGATGTGATGAGCCGTGGGAAACTGGAGCGAGCTTGATTTTGTACTCTCATTGGCTTAATAAGCCAGGCTGGCCCGGCAAACGCAATTACATGGAAAAATCTCAGCCCGGTTAGCCGGGATCCCGGCACCGAGATACCGAGATCTTGGCTAACCGGGCTGGCCCGGTTGTCATGTAATCGTGGAGTTGATTTTTGTTGCGTTTAACAAACACACCAAGATCTCGGCAAACTGACACCAGCCCGGCTCATGTAATCAGGCCCTTAGTCATAAGGATATTAGAGTAATGTTACCTTGCTAGTTCCAGTAATGCTTTTCCATAAAACAGATATGCCTCACCACATTCATCAGAACCGGAACCATATTGGCCATCTCTGTGCAACATTGAAACGTGGTGGAATTTTAGCAGTTATCACTATTTGTAAATGTAGTAATTTTGGACTGCTCAAGTGGATTATAATTCTGGGAATAATCAGGCAAGTAATTTCAAAATCGAACAAGCACAAAGCATGAGGCTCATGTGAAATTACAAACACATTAATTACTCCATGAATTATATTAGCCAAGGTCCAATTACTAATTAATCATTTCAATAACAAATTGAGATCATTAAGAACTCATGCAAGTGAAAAAGGCAGTAGAGTTTTCTAAAGGTTATAAAAACTGTAGGGAACATTAACAAGGAAGCCATATGTAACTGGTATGCAAACACCATGGGTATCTAATTACAGTAAGTTGAAAACAGGATCCTTTAATTTAAACACCCAGCAAGATCATGCACTGACATCTTAACAAAAAGGCACATAAAGAACCAATCACAATTAAGAGTTTTGTTACAGCTACAATTACTGTAATTGGTTTGGAGCTCAGGTTATTGCTATGTTGGGGATATGTTAAACAGACTTAATTGTCTCATTTGATCATGAGAAGTTTTAAAAGTCAATGGAGCAATCATTAATTAATCGTAGCATTGAGTTGGACCTGAAATAAATTATACCTCCTGTCTTCGATCCCGTACCCCAAAAGCAAGGGATATATGAAAGCAATTACAATACAGTTCTCGCTTCTCGCTCGTTGCTTTTGATCAAAAAGCTGGAACGTCGATGTCGATAATATTGCTTGCACATAACAATTTAATCGTTGGGGACTGCACTTTATAGTATTCAAATTAGTTTCCTATCAAATGCAATGACCTCTTAAAGATCTTTGTACTTCATTTTGTACTTTTGTACTACGATACAAGTCCACGTGTGTTTATCGGAACTCCTTCACGATCAAATCCATTTTGAGAGTGTATTTTGTCATGTCTTGTGTCGAGACATTGCTGATCAAGACGAGAGAGAAGAATTGAAAGCTTAAAGTACAAGTTATCCAAGCCAAGATTTTAAAAGGAAAGTGAAACGACATAAGCGTAAGCTTGCTATCTTGTGACGAACAAATTCCCGTGAAGATTTAAAAGTTACCAAGTATAAACTGTATAGAATAATTTTAAACAAGAACGACGCAGTTTACTGCAAAATAAAACACATACAGTTTCTGGGTCGCCTCCTCGAAGCATTTGACAGCTTGTAAAACTTCAGTGCAAACGAGATGTCGCTTTCCCTGTCCCATCAACTTCGAAACTTCCTCGCTGCAAAACACAAAAACAACGAAATCAGTACAAGAAGAGTCTCTAACGATACAGCTATAATGTAAAGAAGAAGATAACTGTAAATATAAAGAGTTTGGTTTACCTAAAGGAAGATTCTGCAGGAGAACTTTCTGTCGCAGCAGCCATCCCTAACGTTCGATGGAAGCATGCAGAAGATTTCGCGCTACTTATTCCCGCGAATTGACGTCATGCACACGTGATACCACGACTGATTATTCGGTACCAGTCTCACTGAACTTCACCGCATGAGCATCACGAGAGGATGTTTGAGAAAAACTAAGGCGGATTATTGAAAAAAAAAAATACAGTATTAGTTAGATATTTCCCGTAGGCTTCTCAGATTGTTTGGCAAGATTATTGTAATTGGAGAGTATGAAAATGAAACTAATACGAAAGCGAATGCAAGAATAGAAAATTGAAACTGAAAGGTATGAAGTGGTGATGAGGCGTAAAAATAGATGCTTTGGACATGAAGGATACCCTGCGAGCAGAGGTCTCTACAATCTTCCTAGACTGATCTAGGAAGACCAAAGAGACCTCTGCTCGCAGGGTAGACAAAGGAAGATTCCACTTATAAAGGATTTTGTTAGAATTCATGAGCATGATAAGAAATGGCTGTCTTTTGGCCCACTGAAAATTGAGGGAAAGTAAGAGAAAAAACATA
>JAHPZR010006836.1:0-10642 GCA_019787425.1 Platygyra sinensis | reverse complement strand
ACCTGACGAGTATCTGCGGCAAAGGGGTGCAGTTCTTTTTACATATACATCATTTTGACAACCAGTCATTTTACACATTTAAGGGGCGGAATGACAAAAACAATGGCACACTTGCAGGAGTTCCCTACCCTCTCCCCTCTAGTTATCCTCTCTCGTTCCCCGTTGAATGCCAGTCACGAAGGCTACTCCGCCTATGAAGACTATTGCGCCACGTGATCAGTTAGGCCAATAAGAATCAGTGAAAATTCGTGGTGATTTATCACCTCATAGAAATCGAGAGCGAATAATCTTCAAACAAAGACTTCCAATTATTTATCAGCGTAATAAATTCACTCTTTACCAAATCGCGCGGATTAAATTGTTATTTGAAACTTGCAATTGTCAATTACTTATACTATAACGGTCAGTTTCTCTTCTTAGTGTTCTTCAGTAACAGCTTAATCTTCTCCGAATCATCAGAGAAACTAGAAAACGTTATACTATACGAGTACTATACGAGTGGCTGAGCCAATAAGATTGCACAGTTCTACTGCTCAATTCTCCTGATCTATAACTATTTTTATAAACAGTAGCTGTGTCTTTAATATTTTAAATTAGTTCAATGTAACGGTTTTTCTTGTTGTTATTCAATACTGTCTTTTTCCCTTCTACTTTATTAGTTAATTTCTGTTTAAATATATTTTTGTATAAATGTAAACATGTAAATCGTATGTATAGTGGACATGCACCTTTTTCGTAACTGGGCTATTAAGGCATAGCCCACCTAGATTAGCCTTGACTAGTTATGGGCATGCCCCTTTGTAGTTAATTTTTATTGAAAATTAATAATGAATAAAGTGTAAGTGTAATAAGTGTAGTAATGGTATATCAAATAAATAGCATGTGAGATTGAAATCTCAAATAAATTCAGTTTTGGATCTTAAAGGTGGACATTGATCATTTTACCGTAAACAGGCCAGCCAATCGAAATTCTGCAACTAATTTCAGATCCTCACCTTCACGGGTGCTATTCCGGGTGTTACAGGGTGTTAGTATAAGGTGTAAGTTCTTCATAGAAATAATCGATTTTTACTTTTCTCCTAAGCAGTAAATGATATGTTTTGCTCTTATTGTAGGATCTACTACAACAATATCTGCTGAGATCAGTTGCAACATACCCTAGAGCAGCGAAAAGTTTCAAATTCGTCCAGTACTAATCAACCGTGAGGAAATAAAAAGCGAAAAACATGTCAGATAACACCACACAACCTTTCCAAAGACCAGCGGAAAGAAATATCCGCGTAGGATTTTACATCGCCACTTTTGTCATCGGATTGATTGGAAACCTTCTGGTTTTAATTGTCATCGCCGCCAAGCGAGCCAAGAAAACAGTCAACGATCTCTTTATCATGAATTTAGCAGTGTCCGACCTTACACTCATCTTTTTCCTTCCTCTTCATATCTATGGCATGTTTCATACTATTCCCGTCAATGCATTTTTCTGTCACTTTATTCGTCCACTCATGACCGTCTCGTTCTTTGTCAGCGTCTACACACTGACGTCAATGGCTATCCACCGTTGTCACGTGATCTTAAACCCGTTTAAACAGGAAATACGTCAGAAGACGGCTGTTCTGTGGATCACACTGCTATGGATTTTGTCATTTACAAACGTCCTTCCATTGATGATTGTCACCATACCTGACCCACCCACTGAATGCCTTGAAAACTGGCCGAGTATTGACCACAGGCGGGCCTACACTGTAGCTCTATTTATTCTTGAGTACGTGCTTCCTTTGGTCATCATCGCAATAGCTTATGTCAAAATTGGTTTGGATCTCAATCGCTCGAGCTCTCGGCGGAGCGTTAGGACTGGTAGAGCCACTAATAGCCTGGAGAACCAGGCGAGACGGCGCGAAAACTTTAAAGTAACGAAAACTCTGGCTATAATCGTTATGATATTTGCTGTTTGTATGCTTCCTAGCCAGGTGGCATGGATTCTGTTAGACTTTGGTAATGAAAAACAGCAGAACATGGCCGTGGTAATCTTTAAGTTTTCTCTTGTTCTTACTGTGTTCCACAGCTGTCTCAATCCCCTTGTTTACGGAAGCATCACGAAACAGTTCCGGCGTGGCTACGTGAAATATCTCTCTTATTTTTGTTGCTGCTGCAGAGTATCAATCTTGAAGGAGCTAAAAATTTTGCGTCCGTTTGAAAGTTCCTCGCAGCAAGGGAATACAGATTCAAAACAAGCACTCAACGGGAACAAACATAAAACAAAACTTGAAACAAAGTTAATCTCCAGTGAAATAATCATGGATACAGTAACTGTACTGTAGAAGTTAATAGGGGAGAGTTTTTCTCGCTACGTTAAGACATCTTGGCCACCTGTCGATCCCCTCTTTGGATTTTGGTCTCGCTTAGAGCGGCTCCGGGCAAAGCGTCAATATTTTAAGCCGCCAAGGTCTCGTTTAGGGTTCCGCGAAGAAACACAGAATTACGCGAAGAGAAACAGAAGTCAAATTTTCTTTTTAACTTGTTTTGTTTACGCATTATCTCTGTGATTACAAATAGTAGAGAACATTATAATCCAATTAATCAGTGACAATAAAGGAAGTATTATTGCATGATGTCTTTGTCCTTTGTCTATTGTTTGTCTATAACAGGAAACTCAGCGGGTTTAGCGCTAACAAAATTACAAAACAATCATGCTAAAAATATCCGTGAGCTGGTTACCCGGGGCTGATTTATGGATTGTTGTCTTAACGTGTTCTAAGAGTTCGTCCTTTAGTTCTGTGATCTTACATCGAGCTGTTTTCATTTCAATATTTAGATGGTTTGCTCTTTCTACAGTTTCCAAAGAGTTGTAGTTTAGAAGCGTATACATATGTATTTTAGCATGTCACTACCAGCCTTGAGCCTTCAGCATGTGTAGCGTTTAATGACATTGTGAACAGTGCCAAGTGCCAAAGAGACAATGCGTGAACATGATGAAGAACTTGAGATTTAGAAAAATGCTTTTAAAAACTAGTTTTAGATAAAAGCATTCGATGATTATGTCTTTATATCATTAGAACTCATTGCATATCGTATTTGTGTGTCGTATTTGCTTAAGCCACGCCCAGATTGGTCTCCTTTAGGGGTCACAAAAAGCTTGAGCCACGCCCAGATGCATATGGTCTCCTTTAGGAGTTAAATTCAAAATTTCCGACGAGCATCCCCGTCTGTTCCATATGGGTGTCCCCCCCGGGATAGAAGCGTACAATATATAAATGTTCTTGTTGATACATCGTATGTCGATGTGCGCAGTTGCACTTTTTTACAGTTCACATGCTATTTTAAAACGTACCACATCAAAAATGTATAAACCAAGCATTGATACATCGTATGTCGATGGGCGCAGTTACACTTTTTTACAGTTCATGCTATTTTAAAACGTTTCACATCAATAATGTATAAACCAAGCAAAGGTTTCGGTTTATTTAATGGCAATCAGATTTTTTTTTTTAAAAAAGAAATGACTGCCATGTTGTCGAGTTAAAGACTAATGACATCAAACACTGTGAACACTTGAAAGTAAATGCGATTACGCAGAGTTGCGAATTCCGTGACGTAACAAACCCATCTCAGTATAATAATGTTCTCTCGTCTCTTCATATGTCTGTTTCACAAAGACAATTACAAGGTAGTTTCCTGGTAAAGAGCTTTTTGTCATAATAAAAGATGGCAGAGCAAAATTAACAACAAAGAGAAACTTGGAACTGAAATGTCGTAAAACATGTGCCAAGCATTTCAAAGATTCCAGCTTTAAAAGATTCCTCATGATAAAGATAAGATTCTCTATTTTAAAGATTCCCCATTTCAGATAATTTTCATATTCAAAGTTGCGCTATTCCCTGTTTCCTGAATTATACTCCACTCGGTCCAAGTACTATTAAAAATAAAGTTTTTATTGTCGGTTGGAGGTGCAAATTATACCTGCACCTTGTTCGCAGTTTAGACCAAGAATGAATTCACAATAACAAAATGAGTGAATTGTTATCGTGAGCAGTTTCCTCGGACGGTACTGTTTTTCCTCCTTGTACAACCATAACAAGAACCGCGGCGCGGTTGTAACCGCGCTTTAAAAATCACGGTTACTCACACTGTCCGACTCCGAGCAATGCAAAATACAAAGGAAAAGACGTAAGGGAAGACTAACTTCGTCGCAAAATTGATGGTGTGCTTATAACTCCGAACTCCGATGAAAGCTAAAACCACCAAGTGCATTAGGATGTCTTATTACGGCTAATTTTAGAACTCTTAGGGTTTTCCCCCTGCAAGTTCTGGCAAGTTATTGTTTACCTCAGCAAAAAGCCCAAGAATTCACTTGAATTGCCTAATCCCCCAAGAAATATTCGCAAATGTGCAAATAAATTAATGACCGATACTTGTGGCGGAATAAACTTGCAAAGTAAGCAGGATATTATTTGTCACGTAGCGAAAGTGAAACCTGCAACGTCAGCGCATTATGTGGCTAACGTAATACCTTTTTTAGTGCAGAGTGCACTATTGGGATAGTTTGGGGATTGACGGCGCTAAAGCACTATGGCGATAAGGTGTAAACTTTAATGTTTGTTTAATTAATTAATTCCAATTAATTAATTCGCTTTGTTTTGAGGAGGTGGGGTAGGTACCTTTGATTGCTATGTAAAACGTACCACACTTAGATTACATCGTGGATAACATCACAAAACTGCATATGGTTCCAATATTCTCTTGTTATCCTAGTGGTACTATTCTCTTAAGAACAAAAGCAATTTACTGGAAGCGCATGCGCAGATTGATTAGCATTGTGTTAACTATATGTTAGGCAAATTAAACAATACATTTCATGTACACAATTATGCACGAACGTTAAGTGCTTTTCTTTATGTAAGAACACAACATGTAAGACGCACGCACCATTGTCAGCATGATACAATCCGTTCTCTATTTTATCCCGTATGAAAGAGAACAAGAAGTTCACAAATGTATTCACCCGAAACATTTCCGAGTTAGCGGCATTAAAATTACTAATGTCATGACAAAAGAAACTCCTCAATTATTGCTGTAGACACTGTGGCACTTTACGGAAACCGCAAATAAATTTAGTCAGTCTTTGAGTGGACTCATTCACCGATGTAGGATATAATATCGGTCAACTTAAAATGCTTCTTGGTTGTATTAATCGACATCGATAACATTGTGTATTTTGAACTGGTTTTTTGTTAAAACCAACGGTGGTAACATAATAAGAACATGCTATTTCGAGACACGAGGTGCCCCTTTGATAACTGAATTAGTAATTGTTTATCGATGATATGAAAATTTGCCTCTTGAATGAAACAAGATCATTCCTCTTCCACTTTTTTCATAAGCCAATAACAATATTTCATCTTTCTCTAGCATGAAATGAGCGAGAATATCTTCATTTGTATGTTTTTTTTTGAAAAGACAAGGGTATCATGTTACAAACTTTGCGAGGAAAACAAAAGTATCAAGTTACAAATGTTGATGTTGACAAAGTAAAATTATCACGTTTGCTAGTTTAACGTATTAATGAATTTAAAATGAACGAAATTCAACGTAAAACACCAGAGTAAAATTTATAATCGTCTTGACAAACAATAATTGTAAGTTATTTTTGAGCTTTGAACTAACAGGTTACATAATTTATAGGCAGCGGATGACTCAAAAAGTGCTGACAATCCTGCATAATACTCTGCGCTATCTGAGATTGTCTCACTAGTTAGCGTACGTAAGGTATAATGTATTACACACACAGTAAAGACAAAATAATCAGCCGAACATCTACCTTTACGTTCTTTGTCTACAAGCAGTCCTTGTGGATTCACTGATGACTATAGACACGCAATCAACTGATCAATCTGTAGCACAACAACTGACAACGACTAAACCGTCACGAACTGTTTACTCCCTGTAGCCGATTGCACCATAAGGCGTAAATGTTGCGAAATCTCTGATGACGTAATGGTCTTAATCAGGAACTTTTTCTAAGATATGTCTGCGTATGAACGGTACGAACAATTCGACACCAAGGCTATAAACAACAGCTTTCTCTCTTCATAGTCACGATTAAACTAAGTCGGTTTTCTTTACGAGTAAGAAGCTAGCGAAGTAGTCACGCGAGTCACATAATTCAAGAGTTACGCTATCCACGGCTATTTTTAATACGGTGGTTATTTCCCTACCAATGACGTAATCCTTGCACGTTCTGACACGTTCTTTTGCTTCGAATCGAACGCTTCGATAAAACCAAAAGAAAATAGATTTCACACACAATAAAGAACACTATATGTGTAACATTTTCGTGTACTGATGCTTCAAAAGTTTTTGGAGAATAAACATTACAGGTTGCGTGATTTAAAGTCCCGACCAAGACTTGGCCGAGCGGAGGTCTGCGTCTGGTCACCGACAAAACTAAAAAAAACAAGAACCGCGGCGCGGTTGTAACCGCGCTTTAAAAATCACGGTTACTCACACTGTCCGACTCCGAGCAATGCAAAATACAAAAGACAAGACGTAAGGGAAGACTGACTTCGTCGCAAAATTGATGGTGTGCTTATAACTCCGAACACCGATGAAAGCTAAAACCACCAAGTGCATTAGGATGTCTTATTACGGCTAATTTTGGAACTCTTAGGGTTTTCCCCCTGCAAGTTCTGGCAAGTTATTGTTTACCTCAGCAAAAAGCCCAAGAATTCACTTGAATTGCCTAATCCCCCAAGAAATATTCGCAAATGTGCAAATAAATTAATGACCGATACTTGTGGCGTGAATAAACTTGCAAAGTAAGCAGCATATTATTTGTCACGTAGCGAAAGTGAAACCTGCAACGTCAGCGCATTATGCATGTGGCTAACGTAATACCTTTTTTAGTGCAGAGTGCACTATTGGGATAGTTTGGGGATTGACAGCGCTAAAGCACTATGGCGATAAGGTGTAAACTTTAATGTTTGTTTAATTAATTAATTCCAATTAATTAATTCGCTCTGTTTTGAGGAGGTGGGGTAGGTACCTTTGATTACTATGTAAAACGTACCACACTTAGATTACGTTGTGGATAACATGACAAAACTGCATATGGTTCCAATATTCTCTTGTTATCCTAGTGGTACTATTCTCTTAAGAACAAAAGCAATTTACTGGAAGCGCATGCGCAGATTGATTAGCATTGTGTTAACTATATGTTAGGCAAATTAAACAGTACATTTCATGTACACAATTATACACGAACGTTAAGTGCTTTTCCTTATGTAAGAACACAACATGTAAGACGCATGCGCTCTACCATTGTCGGCATGATACAGTCCGTTCTCTATTTTATCCCCTATGAAAGAGAACAAGAAGTTCACAAATGTATTCACCCGAAACATTTCCGAGTTAGCGGCATTAAAATTACTAATGTCATGACAAAAGAAACTGCTCAAATATTGCTGTAGACACTGTGGCACTTAACGGAAACCGCAAATAAATTTAGCCAGTCTTTGAGTGGACTCATTCACCGATGTAGGATATAATATCGGTCAACTTAAAACGCTTCTCGGTTGTATTAATCGACATCGATAACATTGTGTATATTGAACTGGTTTATTGTTGAAACCGACGATGGTAACATAATAAGAACGTGCTATTCCAAGACACGAGGTGACCATTTGATAATTGAATTAGTAATTGTTGATCGATGATATGAAAATTTGCCTCTTGAATGAAACAAAATCCTTCCTCTTCCATTTTTTTTATAAGTCAATAACATTATTTCATCTTTCTCTAGCAGGAAATGGGCGAGAATATCTTCATTTGTATGTTTTTATAGAAAACAAGGGTATCATGTTACAAACTGCGAGGAAAACAAAAGTATCAAGTTACAAATGTTGACGTTGAAAAGATAAAATTATCGCGTGTGCTAGTTTAACGTACTAATGAATTTAACATGAACGAAATTCAACGTAAAACACCAGAGTAAAATTTAAAATCGTCTTGACAAACAGTAATTGTAAGTTATTCTTGAGCTTTGAACTTACAGGTTACATACAGGCAGGGGATGACTAAAAAAGTGCTGACAGTCCTGCATAATACTCTGCACTATCTGAGATTTTTTCACTTGTTAGCGTACGTAATATTCCCTACGAATCCAACGCTTTGAAAAAGCCAGAAAAATGTCTTTCAGACACGGTTAAGAAAAAATAATCACCTGAACATCTACCTTCACGTTTCTTGTCTTTAAGCAGTCCTTGCTGATTCACTGATGACTATAGACGCGCAATCAACTGATCAATCTGTAGCACAACAACTGACAACGACTACACACGAGCTGTTTACCCCTTGTAGCCGATTGCACCATACGTAATCTCGTGAAACGTGACATAGTTATCGCCGTCATCTATTGTTACGTAACGACCAAATTTCATTACGAGGAACGTGACTCTCGCTGCCTTTCACTCTCTGGGTTTTCCCCTTGCAAGTTCTGACAAGTTTTTGTTTACTCAGCAAATTAAATACTTAATACTTCCCTTCACTCACTTCCATGAGTCCAAGAATTTACTTGATCGAATTGGCTAATCCCACAAGGAACATTCGGAAATGTTCAAATAAATTAATGACCAATACTTGTGGTGAAATAAACTTGCAAAATAAGCAGGATATTTTTGTCACGTAACGAAAGTGAAACCTACAACGTCAGCGCATATTATCTGGCTGACGTAATACCTTTTTAGCGTACGTAATATTCCCTTCGAATCCAACGCTTCGATAAAGCCAGAAACTGAAATGTATTTCGCACACAGTAAAGAAAAAATAATTACCCGAACATCTACCTTCACGTTTCTTGTCTGCAAGCAGTCGTTGTTGATTCACTGATGACTATAGACGCGCAATCAACTTATCAATCTGTAGCACAACAACTGACAACAACAACTACATACGAACTGTCTAAGCCCGTTATTGCATAATCACTTGGATATCCCTTGAAATCGATTGCACCATCATGTGAAATCTTCGATGACGTAATGGTCTTAATCTGGAACTTTTTCCAAGATATGTCTGGGCATGAACGGTACGAACAATTCGACACCACGGCTATAAACAACAGCTTTGTCTCTTTAAAATCACGATTAAATTTAATCGGTTTTCTTTACGAGTAAGAAGCTAGCGAAGTAGTCACGCAAGTCACATAATTCAAGAGTTAAGCTGTCCACGGCTATTTTTAGTGCGTTGGTTATTTCCCTACCGATGACGTAATCCTTGCATGTTCTGACACGTTCTTTTGCTTCGAATGGAGCGCTTCCATAAAACCAAAAGAAATATTTTTCACACACAATAAAGAACACAATATGTGTAACTTTTTCGTGTACTGATGTTTCAAAAGCTTTTGGCGAATAAACAGTACAGGTTGCGTGATTCAAAGTCCCGACCAAGACTTGGCCGAGCGGAGGTCTTGGTCTGGTCACCGACAAAACTAAAAAAAAAAAAAATAAACGCCGTGTAAAACTAGAACCGCGCCTCGGCCCCAGGCCGCGCGGTTAATAAACGAAGGTAAAACATTAACCGCGCACGCCTACGGCTGCGCGGTTAATTAACAATTATTTCCTGGAGTTGAGGTAGTCCGGTCCCTGAACTCTCCTTTCTTCCCGCCCCATATAGGGGCTGAACCCGGGCGGGCGAAAGAAGAGTCCAGGATAACTTGCATGCGCATGCTCAGAACAAACCAATCAAAAATAACTAGGTCCCAACCACGCCGCTCGCGTCAATGTGTCTCGCAATGCTTTTTTCAGCTCGCGCTCTGAAAGAAAACATTTTCTTTGACGTTGATATTGTCGTAAAAAACATAAAAACGTAAAAATCGAAATATGGTTTATCGTGGTCTGTACTCTTATCGACAACGAGTACGCATCATTACTCTTTTCCCAAACATTTTTTCGTATTGTTTCTGTATGTTGAGCGATTTTGCAAAAGTTTTTGAAAGGAAAGTCTGACGCGTACAAGTAGCTCATTTGCATAATGTAGCGCGTGCACTTTCAAGTCCGAGTCGCTGTTTTCAATTGTCAACAAATCTTGGCAAAGATTTCTTTCGTTATCTTTGATATTGTGATAAAAAAAACAAATCGCATGTGGTTTAGCGTGGCACTGGTGAAATTCCACTGATTTGGAATTAATTGACATGTTTTTAATCAATCTGAATGGAGAAATTGTTGCTTGTATATTATCATTCAGAAAATTGCGCCACAAGCCAAATCTGGAAAGTACTTCCAAATATGGTTTTTCCCCCGATTTGGGGGGAAAAAATGGCGGCGTTCTGAGCATGCGCATGCAAGTTATCCTGGACTCTTCTTTCGCCCGCGCGGGTTCAGCCCCTATATGGGGCGGGAAGAAAGGAGAGTTTCAGGGACTGGACTAGGAGTTGAGGTAGCTACTAACTAGCCAAACTAGTAGAATAAAATATCTGCTACAATTGACTGAGAAGACTGCAAAAGTCTTTTATTTCGTAAGTTCGCGCGCAAAATGTGTAACAGGCTCAGGAAATTTGTTTTGTGTCGGTTTAGGCGATAAACTTCGTGGCTAAAAATAATGAAACCGCTCCTGTAAAAAACCGTCCAAGCCGAATTCTGTAGCCATCTTGGTG
>JAHPZR010006835.1:40000-59731 GCA_019787425.1 Platygyra sinensis | reverse complement strand
TTATTTATGACGCACAAAATAATGTCACCTGCCATTACTTCTACTTCATGTTTTTCCCCTACACTTTCGCATTAATCAGTCTATCATAAATCACTTTGGGTAGCTATTAATCCCTTCTTATTGTAATATAACTTCGATTGTCACGTTGGTGTTCTCACTGCCGGAGAGGTGTATTGCGTGACAAGTGATTGTCACGTTGGCGTTCTCTCCACCGGAAAGGTACTGTATATTGTGTGACAACAGATAGTATATATCTGTCCTGAGTTTGAAAAAAAAAACATACTCGCAATTTTTTTACTCAAGAACACTAGCTACCACACAATGTACTATGTAACTTCCATGTATTATGTAAATTCTTTGCACTTGTGCTTTGTTCAGGCAAAATTAATATCACCCCACCTCCTAAGTTACCTCTGTTATTTTAGCCAATCATGCCCTCCGTTAGAACTGAAAAACTTGGCTACACCACTGCATCCAATTTAGATTAAACAGGGTAAATTGCTCATTGCTGAATGCCTACACTTTGCAGGTATGTTCTTTCCAAACAAGACAGATATATTTGCGATATTTTGATTAAATGCACTTACTTGGTTTTGATTGTCATTCCATTCTCTCTTTCTTTTTCCTATCGTGAAGCGAAATCCATCTTGAACTAAATTCCAACCTTTGTATGTTGGGGTAAACAAAACACCTAGAAACACGCAAACGAGCCGGGAAAATCAAAAAGACTGAAAATGGAAGACTTGTCCATAGTTTTTCTTCATTAAAGCTGAAAAATAAATACAAAAACAAACTGATATTTTCTCCGTAAAGGCCCGTTTACACAGGCGATTTGTGTCGCGTAAACTCGATGCAATTTTTGTCGCGCCATGGTTGCAACTTCAAAATCGCACGTGTAAACCAGGTGCGATTTTTAGTACAATTTGTCGCCGCGATATCGCAGGGGTTTCGAACATGTTTGAAACTTGCTGCAACTTCAGCGCGACAAAAATTTCATCAAGTTGCCGCGACAAAAATCGCCTGTGTAAACGGGCCTTAAAGCACCTAAACTTCACATTAAGACCTTTCTAATTTTGTTATGAGCTTAAATTTTATACACAGACTACTTACCGAGACGCCGCGTAGTTGACGTCGGAGGGGAGCTGACAGTTTGAGAGTCAACAGAATTATATGCTAACAATCGATTTGATATCGTGGTCATATGTATGCAGGTTGAAAATCCCAGCTTCGTGAGAACACAGACGGCCAACATCACTCTTGAAGTGTTGTAAAATATCTCTCAGTACGTCCACGGGTGGTGAGGTTTTATCGGGTCACGTTGTGCTCAGCTGGTGCGAGCTGGTTCAATGTCTGGAGTAGTCCAGTCCCTGAACTCTCCTTTCTTCCCGCCCCATATAGGGGCGGAACCCTGGGCGGGTTCAGCCCCTATATGGGGCGGGAAGAAAGGAGAGTTCAGGAACTGGACGAAGTCTGGAGAGATGATGGGCATATCCCCCCTCCCAGAAAAATTGGGTGGAGGTGTGCTGCCCACTTCCCAAAACTTTTACCTTATTTTTACCTTTTTTATGACCAAAATCTGTGATTTCCCTCCCCTATTTATGACGTTATCCACTGAATAGTTTTCGATTTGTTTCGTTGCGCGATAGTGCCCGGGGGAATGTTTATAAGACTTTGTGCCGTCCATATTCGCTCTGTAATCATACTCTTGATAAACAAATCGGACTTCAGTCGCGCGATCGTCCGATTTTGTTGTCACTTTTATACTATGAAGAGATGATGATGATCCCAGTTGCATGATCGTATCATAAAGCAAGGTAGGAAAATAACCATGCTATGAAATAATTGAAAAAACTGCGAGTCGACACGAGGATCCAATGTTTGAAAATTGCCCGAATTTGAATAGTATACGGAAACGGCTTCTGTTGCTACTACTCTTCTTCTTGTAACAACACTTCAGTAAAATAAAATTGAACATGATACTTCAACTATCGGGTTTTCATTGTATTGGCAGTTCCGTGATCCGTCGTCAAATACTATTTTGTAATTGCCTCCATGAGTGCGTGAACGCAATTGGTTACGGCGGGTTAAAACAGGGAGAGGGCACGTTAAAAGCAAAATGAATACAAATGCGAATACAAAGAACTCAGTCTTCTCCATGAAAGATCAATTTTGTTGTTGTTATTTGTAATAATACTTAATTCAGAAATTCCTGAAACGGAGGACCCAGCGGTTATCCCTATTGTATGTTTTTTTATCGTTTTCTTATTATTAAAAAAAAATGCCGGAAATCAAGTGTCAGGATGTCAAAAAGACAGTTTGAAAGGTTTCTATTTTCGTAAGTCCGGCTTAGCTGGAGTCCAGAGTATACTCTCCAGAAATGTTTTTATCGTGGAAATGTATTGCAAACTGTGACTCTGCCAGACGTGGTAACCACGACCAAGCTAGCCTCCGTCTCGTACTGGTAGAGAAGTCGGCTGCTGATAGTGCACTGACAATATAAAACTGAATGCTATGTTGTTCTGTTGAAGTAAAAATTTCTTGAAAATTTATTGCACCCATGCCAGTTGGAAAGGAAGAGTCAAGGAGAGACGAGGAAAAGATAAAAACGATAGAGAAGCAGAAACGGAAAATCGGACCATCAGAAGGCATGGCAGTATATGAATTCCTCAAAGAGGTTCAGGATGGCCTAAATATAACTTACAGATCAAACGAAAAATAGGCTTGCCGCTCTAATCAAAGAACCACATCAGCGTTCGGGAAACTGAGAAAAAAGAGACGAGAATTGAAAGCTAGGTGGACTTGTAAGAACTGCACGATCCGGTTTTACATGTGAAAATAACACGTGATTTTCACGTGCGCTATAACATGCTATTATTTTCAAGTGTGAGATAACATGTTATTTCCACGTGTAAAGATATCATGTTATATTTCACTGGTGTTTATACAAAACTTATTTATTATTAGTACTAACTATGTTATTATCTATTTCTACTATATCGATCGCGTATCGTGTATCGAAGTTATCAATTTGCAATGGTAATTTAAGTGTAGTGGAACGATAAAAACCGCTGAGAAAATTTCAAAATGGTAGTGTTACAAGAAGTCTTTGGCAAAACAGAATCCGGGGAGGAAGTCATCAAATATACGATCAAAAACAGCAATGGACTGGAGCTGGACGTGATATCGTTTGGAGCTACTTTAGTTTCACTGAAATGCCCTGATAGGTAAGGGAAAGGGAAATCATAGCTCGAGTAGAGTTCGATCTCGCGTGATCAGCATGAAGTGAAGCTTGAGTATAATCATTTTTTATTTTACTGTTTTCTATGTTTTAACGATATGTATCGCTTGACGACAGTTGTTGCTATCAGAATAGTTCAAAAATAATTGCCAGGATTGAGGCAAACTGTGGGATCGCGGAGCCGGTAATTTTTTAACAACGTAAGCAGTCTTAGGCCCGGTCCACACTAATCCGTTTTCAAACGAAAACGGAGCTGTTTTGCTCCGGATAAGGCTATCGTCCACACTACAACGCCGAAAACGATCACCGAAAATTTTCAGCCTAAATTCGGCAGAAAAATATTAATAAGAATATTCAGCCTGGGCCGCATAAACAACATTGTGATATAAAAAAGGAGTCTCAAAATGCCACTATCTCTATATTTTCTGTAAATTTCTTGGTGTGTCCTTGTAAAGGAATCTCTGCCTCAGTTCTGTGCAAGTAGAAGAATTAATCGATGGTGGGAGCAATTCTTGGAAAAGCAGCTGTGAACCATAATGCTATTTATACAGGAACTAACTCAGCTCAGTTGAAGAAAATTGTGACATGGGAAACAAACATCCCAAATCTCATATATTTATTTTGTCTGTGAAGTGAGCATGGAAAACGTCCAAGAACTTTTCTCATTAAATTTGAAATTCCTGTAATTAATTCCCTTTAAATGTAACACCACCTGAGTGTACATGGATATTTTTTCGTAAAGCACATGACTCGCACTCGTTTTCAGTACGTGTCACGTACCGGTTTCATATTAAACAGGAGTAAATATAGAGAACATATTTGTTTCGGTAAAAGCTAGTCATCTTCACCTTTCCTCTTAGTATAATGGCGCCAATAATAACAACAACAACAACTTGCCATATGGTAAGTTTCATCGATTTTTTTTTTTTTTTTTTTTTCATTTTCTGGCAACTTTTCAGACTTAAACTTTGGCTCACATGTCCTCTATTTAACAAATTGACGTCAGTTTTTTATGCGTCTGTCCTGTTGTTGATCATGAATTTCGTCACAACATTGTCAAAGTAGCTGTGGATCGCCGAGTGGATTCGCAGACTACTTTGACAATGTTATGACGCAATTCGTTGTCAATAATAGGACAGACGCATGAAAAACTGACATCAATTTGTTTTTACGATAACAAATTGTCGCATTACCCGCTCTCCCTCGCTGACGCGTCGCATGAATTTCAAATTCATGTGTCCGTCCGCATATTGACAATGAAATTTAACCAATGAGCGCGCGTTAATTTCTGCAGTTATCGTAAAAATTAATACTCATGTCATGAAACCCGTACGTGACAATGTACGTGACACAGACTAGAGAGCCTGGATTACCTATCGGTTACGATGCGGCTTACGATGCTATCTGACCTGGCCTACCTCAATTTTACCGCCAGGGTTTTACCGTCGCACTCGAATGTATGGCTAGCATTAATTATCAAGAAGTCATTCCGACAGAAATAAATCGACTGATCTGAATGCCCCAGTTCTATCCGAAGTCACTATCGAGAAAAATCGGCTACACTAATTTAGTTGACTGAATTATCCCGTAAATCGGGAAACGGGGAAAGTCCACACTCGACTCTTCTTCAGCCATAATTTGATTTGAGGTCAGTAATAATTTATCATTTATTTAAGCTTATCATTTATTCTGCTAATAACCGGGAAAATTGCCTGTTTCACAAAAGATGGTGGAAAATCACGAAAGCAGGCGAAATATATCGCATATGCACGTAACAACTACTAGCCTGCGAAAACAGCCGTCCTTCTTCGCTCCCAGCCCGAGTGGCGTTAAGGACGGTTGTTTAATTTCGCAGGCTAAACAACAACCAGCAAATGGTTTTTTTTTGTTGGAAAAGTTTGTTATCGGGATTTAATAGGGCAAGATTGGCCGTTTTTATGCTAGAGACGTTTAAGCTGTCTAGACAACATTAACGTCTAAGACGTTAAAGGCGTCTGGTATAAAAACGAGACGCATTTAATTACACGGCCTAACAAAGCAAAATTACTTTTTTTATAAAAAAGACTGGGTTCTACACTCGGACGACACTGGAAACAAGCAACTTTTAGCCCGTCAACATACGAACAAATCTACTCATGCTAACATGGCAGTCGGTTAAGGGCGTCGCGTTTTTATACAAGACAGGTTTAACGTCTTAAACGTTAAAGGCGACTGATAAGAGCGTCGTTTAGACGCTCTTAAAAGAGGACGTTAAAGCTAACAGACGTTAAAGGCGTCTTCCTTATTTTTCGTTTTTACACTAGACGTTAAAGCTGTCTCGAGACGTCCCTAGCATAAAAACGGCCATTATTACCGTATAACCTCATACAGTAATTATACATACAGTTCTTTGATTAACTAAACAATAGCCGAAACAATAGAGATCCTTTGAGACTTATCCGCTTTCAAAAACTATTTCTTAGTTCTTCTTTTTTTCAATTTCTTCCTTTTTTCCCCTTTTTCAGGAATGGAAAGATAGATGATGTTGTTCTGGGATACGATAACCTTGAGGGTTAGTTTAAACTGATTGCAAAGAAATTTAAATTTATTGAAAATGATAAAAAGGTCAGTTTTACAGTTAAAGCTAGGAATTGATGACCCAGATATGACAGATATTTGTGAGCTGGTAAGAGAAAGTTAAATCATGTTACTTTTTAGGGGGTGAGGTTTGGTCTGACTCTCACAGTGCCAGCTCTCTCCAATTGTGTGTACATGTATAAAGGGGTACTAGTGAATTTCATGATAGACTGTCATCCCATCAGAGAGAGGAGAGGGGGGTGCACCCGGGGAGGGGGGGTGGTGCTTGGGTAAATGTTTGCTGGGTATGTGCCGCTGGCCTCTCAGAACCCCTACCCCATTATAGTCTATTCCGTGGCCAATTATAGACCCCATCTTAATCACTTTTGGGCTAGTGTAATTTTCGCGATCCCAACTTAGTCACTTTCTGTTTATACCTCTACCTTATTGAGCCTTTTAAGTAGGTCATCCTAAAATGAGTTGACACGAGTTTGTTAAATTGAATGTAGAACACTTTACTTTTCACCTACAGTACAAACATTCTGATACATGTGCTAACCGACGTATTTACAAACGTACCGTCATAAATAGTTGAAATGCAAATATATTCTTTACGTTGAAAGCTAACAAGCCCCTAGCGAAAGAGATCAAACGCTTGCTAATCCAAAAGAAGATCCAAGTTGAGTTAACTTCGATGGACGATAACAATACAGATTAATTAGCCGGGAAATAAATACCGTAGCACGTATGATTTGTTGGACTTTGTTCTGGACCCAGGGGTTCTGCACTATTGTGCAAGTCGTTAATGTTTAAGTTGTGAACGGATTTCAATGCGAGTCGACTGCTAAATTTTGAATCAACAGCACGAACCATTTTTTAAGCGCGAATCTTCCTATGCTTAAACGCCTGCTTACCAGAAGTTTCTTATCCCAGAAATCCCGAGAAAGGGCGATCCCATTCTAGTACCTCTACTAAAAATGTAACCCCATTATAGTCAATCCAGTCGTGAAAATGCGACCCCATCCAGCGGCACATCCCCAGTAGCCTCTTATAAGGAAATACACCCCCCCCCCCCCCTCGGTGGGTGCACGTGGTGATGGGGCAGTTGGGGAGGGAGAGAGTACATTTTACACGGAGATGCAAACTGAGCTAAAAAAAATTGACAATTTGCATTTAGGCTTGTGGATCCTTTAAAAAGCCATTTAACAAGCTAGGTAGAGCTCCACATTTACAACCTCAAAAATGCATCAAATATGCAAAATATCCCCCTTCATATGCCAAATATGTGTGCAAATTAAATGTCTTGACCTTTGAGCACTTTCCTTTCATCCAGGACATTTTAGTGGATACAAGAGACTGCAGGGTTCATTTGGGAGATTCCTGGGTGTTTCAGGAGAGTTGGCATGAATCTTTCTGTTCCGCAGAGGTTTGAAACATCCATTATACCTGAACCTCTGTAGAAGATGAATCAATATTTACTCGGCCACTTCATGCTAGGGGGAAA
Organism: Platygyra sinensis; assembly: GCA_019787425.1. Classification (NCBI taxonomy): domain Eukaryota; kingdom Metazoa; phylum Cnidaria; class Anthozoa; order Scleractinia; family Merulinidae; genus Platygyra; species Platygyra sinensis. The sequence goes on along the minus strand of JAHPZR010006835.1, from coordinate 52,433 downwards.
AAAACCTTTAAGCCTCTGTGGAGGATGAATGCTAAGGACACTAGCACATCAAAGCTCTGGAAGCATGGACCAGAGAACATGACACAAACATGACCATTTTTGTGGCCTTTTATCTGTGGTACATTGATGCATTATAATAAGTAACCATTTCTTGTACTTTGCACTTTGCAATCATAGACTTCAAAATCGGATGCCACCTTGAAAATGTTATGCGTGCAGGGCCAGTGTTATGTGACGTTGAAATTTGTTTGGCAAAGGAATGTTTCTAACCAGTCTCCTCTACTAACTACATACTATGTGATTGCATCAATTGAAATATATATATAAATATATATAATTTAATTGTTCTTGTTGGCAGACTATCTGAGTAACCCCTCTTACTTTGGATCAACGATTGGAAGAGTTGCTAACAGGATAGCCAATGGAAAATTCTCTCTTGGTGGCAAAGAATACCTATTGGCCGTCAATGCTTCACCAAATTCCCACCATGGAGGTCCTGTCGGATTTCACAAGGTTTGCATTGGAAATTTGGAATAAATTAATCTCGCATCATTAGCGTTTATTATCCTTCGACGCATTTTTTCTTCCTTTTCATTTAAGTGGAGAGCCATGAACTACTTGACTTGCAAATAATTGTCTACAAATAAGGCCTGCTCGTACGTAGTACCATCTAAACGTCTTTTGCTGCAAATAATATAATTCTGCTCAAGCAAGATATTGTAACCATGATGATCTCTGGTGAAAAATGACAGAGAGTGATTTAAATGAAGAAGCAAATTTGTTGATCACATGATAAAACTATCATTGGACTTGATCATTGTAAAATAACGTTATCTGTCGGCGTCTAGCAGATCAATTATTTGCCAAAGCTAATGGCTGGGGCGAGTAATAATTATTGATCTGCTCTTGACTGACAAATCACAATATTAAGCATTTTTTTCTTTATTTAGCATAATTGGAAAGGTGTGGTTAAGGAAGACAGAAAAGTAGAATTTACCTACGTAAGTCCTGACGGCGATGAGAACTACCCTGGAGAGCTGACGGCATGTATTTCATTTACACTCACCGATAACAACGAGGTTAAACTTTGCTACAAAGCAACAACGAAGGCTCAGACCATTGTCAACCTCACCAGCCATGGCTTCTTTAATTTGGCCGGCCAGGTACTGTGATACTGAGTTTATTTAGGTCATCCTTATTTCAGTTATTTGGACTTTGGCTGGTACTGACTTCTTTTATTATTTTAGAGAATCAAGAGCTGCCAGATAAGACTTTTAAGTTAAAAAGTACCAACTTGAGTGAAGAGAAGCGTGATATACATGTAGGCCTTATTCCTTAAGGGTACGGTGGCCCAAAACTGTCACGGCAAAAGAATTAACCTCACGGCAAAAAGAAAAAGACTCACGGCAAAAAGAAAAACCTCACGGCAAAAAGGAAAAGACTCAAGGCAAAAAGAACAACCTCACGGCAAAAAAGAATAACCTCGATCGCACGGCAAAAGAAATAAGAATCAAAATGTCCTCTCTTTTTGTCGTGAGGTTGTTCTTTTTTCCGCGGGATTTTTCTTTTTGCCGCGAGTCTTTTTCTTTTTGCTGTGAGTCTTTTTCTTTTTGCCGTGAGGTTGTTCTTTTTGCCGTGAGTCTTTTTCTTTTTGTTGTGTGGTTTTTCTTTTTGCCGTGAGTCTTTTCTTTTTGCCGTGAGGTTTTTCTTTTTGCCGTGAGTCTTTTTCTTTTTGCCGTGAGGTTTTTCTTTTTGCCGTGAGTCTTTTTCTTTTTGCCGTGTGGTTTTTCTTTTTGCCGTGAGTCTTTTTCTTTTGCCGTGAGGTTTTTCTTTTTGCCGTGAGTCTTTTTCTTTTTGCTGTGTGGTTTTTCTTTTTGCCGTGAGTCTTTTTCTTTTTGCCGTGAGGTTTTTCTTTTTCCGCGGGGTTTTGCTTTTTGCCGCGAGCCGGTTTTTCTTTTTGCTGTGAGTCTTTTTCTTTTTGCCGTGAGGTTTTTCTTTTTGCCGTGAGTCTTTTTTTTTCTTGCCGTGTGGTTTTCCTTTTTGCCGTGAGTCTTTTTCTTTTTGCCGTGAGTCTTTTTCTTTTTGCCGTGTGGTTATTCTTTTTGCCGTGAGTCTTTTTCTTTTTGCCGTGTGGTTTTTCTTTTTGCCGTGAGTCTTTTTCTTTTTGCCGTGAGGTTTTTCTTTTTTCCGTGGGGTTTTGCTTTTTGCCGCGAGCCGGTTTTTCTTTTTGCTGTGAGTCTTTTTCTTTTTGCCGTGAGGTTTTTCTTTTTGCCGTGAGTCTTTTTTTTTCTTGCCGTGTGGTTTTCCTTTTTGCCGTGAGTCTTTTTCTTTTTGCCGTGAGTCTTTTTCTTTTTGCCGTGTGGTTATTCTTTTTGCCGTGAGTCTTTTTCTTTTTGCCGTGTGGTTTTTCTTTTTGCCGTGAGTCTTTTTCTTTTTGCCGTGAGGTTTTTCTTTTTGCCGTGAGATTTTTCTTTTTGCGCGAGTCTTTTCCTTTTTGCCGTGAGGTTATTTCTTTTGCCGTGACAGTTGTGGGCCACCGAATTACGGTGACTACCCATGGCTTTTTAAATGTCATTAATCCAGTTTCAAACTTCCGAGATGGTTGTATAAGAACTAGCCAATCCAGTGATGTAGAGTGAGCTCACTGGACAGCCCAAACAGCTTGATAAACATTATGCATTGAAGACCTGGTTACCATGTTAGATTACCTATTAGTAGCTACTGTTTAGAGGGATCATCTTGGGATTATGACCTGTATGGGAGATCAACTCTCATCCCAACTCTCATCCCAACTCTCATCCCTGCATTTGAGCCTGTCCGAGGTCCTGTGGGGGTTATATACTCCCAGAAAGGTTGGGTGAGGGTGTGCAGCCTCCTTCTCAAAGCAAATACCCTGTTTGTGACTAAAATCATTCTGCAATTTTCCATACCCTTTTTTTTGACCTGTTTCAGACCTACCTCTAGTAAATTATAATTACCGTATTTCCTCGAATAATAGCCGAGGGCGATTATTTCCACCAAAAGGGGGCAATTATTCGAGGGAGGTGATAAATTTCAATTATCTCTCACAGGAGGTCGTGCCCTAAATATTTGGTTTATTAAACAAAGCTATAAAGGAAAAAGTGAAAAACATGAACATTACATACAAATTTACTGTTAAAAAAACCTGGTGCCTTTGTAACCATTCAGTTGTGAACAATTAAATGAAAGCTTGTTTGTTACCCAAGATGTCAATTTTTAACTTGAGAGGGAGGGGAAAAATGGCAGGTAAAGGGAGGGGGGGGGGGCCATTATTCGAGAAAGGAGATTATTTCAAATATTTCGGTCAAAGGGAGGTGTTTATTCGAGGGAGCCAATTAATCGAGGGACGGCTATTATTTGAGAAAATACGGTAGTTCCCTAGTTCAGACCACAATGTTACTGTAAATTGCCGCAAACTTAATTTGTGAAGGGTTTTTGTTGATGGTCTTTAATCGATAATGATAAAAAGGGAGCTTCTTCTTATAAAGTTGTAACCTAATTATCAAGACTAGAGTGCAAAAACCATATTTATGACCAATAATTTTATAGCCAAAATAATGTGGTTCTTTTTCTATGTAACGTCTGTAACAGTGGTTTCTTTTGCTCTATATTTTTTTCTCATGGAAATCAGTCAATTGGAAAAAATTGTATAGCCCAGACTTTACATGTCAGGAGGCACAAAGTAACATGTTCACAAATGGAAAACTGTTAAACTCCTTTTTATCCTTTAACTGGGCCAAATCAAAGTTTCCAAATTGAATCTGAATGTACAGTGTAGGCATTGACAACAATGGAATTGCCTATGTAAGGGATTACCCCCTCCCCTGGGTGCCAAGCACACTTCTTTTATAATCCCTGCCCCAGTACCACGAGAACCTATGTATAAATTACGATAACAGACGTTACTGTAGCAACAGGTTTTGTAAATGGAAAGAAACTGTTGTCATTTTCTTAAATTTCTGCATATCAGGGCACCCATGTTCCAAAATCAACATGGACAAATGGTTGCTGGAGCTGGTAATTTGATTTCTATCCTACTTTACATGAAATGAATTAAGTTCTACTGGTCTGTACGTGTTAGGTGGACCATGATGTTTTGGATCACATAGCTCAGATAAATGCACCCGCTTATTTGCCCACAAATGATGTGCAAATACCCACAGGTACATCTTCATGTACTTTCTGTTTATCATTGCTTTTCATTTTGTGTCAATTTCATTCATTTAATAATAATGATTCTTTGTCTACTGATTCATTTCATTTGTGATCGCAACATATGTACATGTATATGTACATGTATGTTTCAGCTTGAGACTTTAGTTTCATGTAGGTCTGGATTGCACAATGAAATTGTGCCATTGCATGCTCAAAGCTATTATTAACTAATTCTTGATAAACTCAACAACAGTAGGGAAAGATGTATTTTTTTATGATTATAACTTTCGCATGCATGCAGAGGTATGATTTGAGCAACCAATTGAAATTCTCATGCAATAGGGTATAGTTACCTCAACATTTGAACATTTCAAATTACTGGTATTAAATTTAATTGGCTTTCACTAAGACAGATCAATGCAAGTGTAAAAATACATCCTGTGGAGTTACATTTGATATTTGGTAAATTCCATATTATTTTTTAGGTGAGAAGCGCTCAGTTTCCAGTGCCAATAGCGCTTTTGATTTCACCACACCCAAGCCCATTGGACAAGACATAGATAAAGTTCCTGGTGGCGGTTATGATCACACCTACTGTCTGCCTCAGAGCAAGGAGTTCTGTGCTGAGTAAGTATCATGCAGTAAAAAGATTGGTAATTTTAAATTACATTTAACAGTCAGATAGAGAATGCTTAAAACCTCCAGACAGAAGTGCCTCTGAAATGTGTGAATTCATACATGCATGCTAGGTAAATGGAATATTTTGGCAATTTCTGAATTATTATCTTTAGCCTCAGTCTCAAAGTGAGTCTTGACCAATGCAGGCAATGCCCATCCTTTTACGTGAAAATGAGATTTCATTCACATGCAGATTGAACTTATTTTCATATGAATGGTTGTGTACCAGGCTTTCCTTCATAGAGAAGCTTATGGCAAATCAGAAATGGACTGTTATGAGGGGTGACTTAGGGCGTATCGTTTGGCATATTCCGGAATAAGAATATATCCCGGAATATATTCCGGCTGCTCTGCTCCTGGGAGCAGAATAGCCGGAATGGAAATCCAGGTATTCCGGAACGAAAATAGCTCCCAAACAAATGCTTTCTCGCATTATTCCATATTATTAATTCTTATTCCAAATTGATCCCAAACGAATGCGCCCTTAATTTACAACCTTTTTCAGTTGCAATGATAAATTTTAATCTTTAGCATTACTACACTGGAAGAAAATATATTACACTTAACACCAGCCAATGGATAAAATAATGCCACGGACTCATTTTTAGAGTACAAGTTGGCATAGAATTTTGAACTAGTACAGTATAAATAAACTGACCAAGATAGCATTATGAGATATTAGCGGCAATTTTGTGCTTCCTGCTACCTCTAGTCGTTATTTCCTATGTGTACTTCCTGGTCTTAATAATCAGCTGTTGCTTTTAAATTTGCAGAGTGTACCATCCTCCCAGTGGCCGAGTTGTTAAAATGTTCACCGATCAGCCAGGTGTGCACCTTTACACTGGCAATTATCTAGATGGAAGTCCTGGCAAGGGAGGGGTGCCTTATCCCAAGTATGGTGCTTTCTGCTTAGAGGCTCAGAATTTCCCAGATGCTATTAACCAGGTCAGTTTGTAGAAAACAAAACAACGGGGGAAAAGAGTTCTGTAATATTTTTTTCTGTTGCATTGAGAACTGGCACTGTTAAAATACTGCTAGTTTAATTAGTTCTTAAAAGTACTGGTGAATAGCTAAAAGTTAAGAGTGTTGTGTCTTAACATTGAAACAATGATGCTATTTTGTGGATTAAAATGGCTGACCGAACTTTAATGTTTACTCACAGACACTAAAACTGGACTTAAAGCATGCATGCAACTTGACTTTTTAAGGTTCCGCTCTGGGATATGTGTTACATAATGTATCTTATTTAATCATTACACCCAATGATGTTACCTTATTGTATGAACCTTATTCATTAACACTATTTTAAAGAGAGCTTAATGCCTGGGTGAAATGACACTAGGCAATACAGCTGTAAGGCTTACTTTGATGTTAGACAGGTAAGAAAAACACAGCCGAAGTTCTGTTATCGGGGATGTTGGTTGTTTTCATAGCTACATTCAAACTTATTTGAGTTAGTGATTCACCTTCAGGATCAGAGACACAATGAACCAGTTTCAGGGATTCTTGTATTTTGTTAATGTTTCACATATTAATGAGGAAAGAGTCTGTAAGAATGAGGGCAACGTCACTACAAATGCTGAAGAATTTCTTTCTGTTTGATTTTGAATTCTTCTCAGAGTTTCTGAGATTTTCAGGTATCAGAATGGTTTGAAAAAGAAAATGAATTTTCTAAAAATGTACCCTGTACTGTACTTTTTGGTCAAAGAGAAAGTGTCCCTGGAGTTTAATATTAATACACACACCAACCCCAACATGCTCTTATAACTTGAAAAAAATTTGAAATAATTAATAATATTATTTATTGTCAATTTTAATTCGATTTGATTGTTATTGACAGCCTGGCTTTCCAAGTCCTATTCTTAACCCCGGAGAAACTTATAGGCAGAAAACAGTCTACAAATTTGACGTGAAGTAGAAGCCACAAGCCAAGGGATACAACTGCACCAACTTATGTTGATATCTTAAAGTCATTACACACTTCATTTTTTGGGATAACATTGAATTATAGATGTAGCATAATTATAAAGTTGGAAATCAAAGATACATGTAATGTATTACCTCAAGTTCAGCACAAACCAGCAATTTCCAAAAAAATCTGAATTCATAATTAGCTACAAACAAGTACTGTGTACATCGCTGGGGGTAATCTTGAGATAAACTAAAGAAATTTGCTGAGATAAGGTCCAACCTGAACTGCCACTTGGCTCAGATACTGACTTGACATTTTCTACCTTACATGCAGTGAGTTTTTTAATATCTTTTTTGAAGAAAACAGGCCCTTACCTCACATAACAGTTAAAAGTAGTTTCAGCTTGATCTTCATACTTGTACAATGTTATAATGTAGTACATGTACATGTAAGTGGTTGTCAAACTAGCAATGCTGTTCAGTATAAATAAATAATGAGTAATTATGAGTAATGAGCTCAGGACAAGTTACATGTAGAATTCACAATAATGTAATTGTACTCTAATTTGAAACAGATGAAATCAAAAGTTCATAAACTTTGAGATACAGTGTAGCTATATGGTAATTGTTAAATAAATATTAATTTAATTGGAAATGGTGCATTGTCTGTCCCCTGATTCTCATGCACTGGATGCATGTGAAGAGAGCTGCTGTAGGTTATTCACTGACAACTGACTTCTCTGCTATGCCCTGATTTCTCTGCGAGTAGGCTCTTGTTGCATGAAAGAAACAGAAGTCCCCAGGAACCCTATATTTTTCTTCTCCTCTGAGTTGACAGTTTACTTGCAGGACAGAACATGTGTGATAAAATGTCAGATAAACACACTTACAAGGAATGAGAGTTACATTAGATAGGTTTAGGTTAGGTGAATCAATGTGCTGAATAACATTTTCTGCATGACAAAAGCATGGGGCCGGGAAAACTGGTCTGAATCTGGGAGGTTATGGGTTGAACTCCCATCGAGTACTCGCATTTACTGCATATCCCATGCCAAAAGCCAAATTTCACACCATTTTCAAAGTTCTTTTCAAGTCCTTAGTATAATGTCAAATAAATACTTAACCTACATGTAAGCTGAGATTGATGTTTTCAGTGTTTATAATTGTAATGGACTGCTCCATTCTGTATCTTCTTTATAATTCTGTAAAGGACAATATTCTCTCCCAACTTTAAAGAATGCCATTTTTATATCCTGCAATTCTTGCTCACTAAAAACAGACTGATCAGTAGTTTTGAGCACTTTCTCTATTATATCAAACATTAATGTTGCCTCGTAGTTGCACTTAGAAAACACTGAAGCCAACTCAGGAATGATTCCAGGATTATTTTCAGGTATGTTCCTCTCCAAAACTTCCCTTTCAAGAGTAGTAAACATTTTGTGTGTACCAGCTGATGCACGACTGAATCCATGTAACATCATGCAAAGTTCTTTGTCGGAGAAATGACTTACATTGCTCAGGACTTCCTTCTCTGCAATGTTAAAGAATCCCAAGGATGGAACTGTTGCCATTCCAAATGCCCAGATTAGTTGACTCAACTGGTGAGCTTTGAACAAACTCATATCCCTGGAGAGAATCTCTTCGTGGCATGCATTGAAGAGCTCGGCGCTTAAGTTCCCTGACTTGGCAAAGGACCACAAAATTAGGGACAATTCTTCATTTCTTAACTTTGAGATGCCCCGAATATGGAGTTCTTTCTCCACAATATCAAAAACTGATTTAACATTTGGGCACCTTTTAGCAAAAGACCAGACTAGCATAGAGAGTTCTTTGGTGTCAAAACCATGAACACCTCGTCGTGTTACTTCAGCACCAAGGCAGTTAAAAAATTCAGCATTTTCTTGTCTTTTACATGGAACTTGGTTGGCTTTTGTAAACAGCAACAGTAACATATAAATACTGTAGTCACTTAGATCTGCCATTGGTCGCTCAAGGATCTCCTGTGCTGTGATTTCAAACAGCTTGTCGCACTGTATCTCCTTCTGTGTGAATGACCATAAGAACTGCACCAGCTGTGCACCGCTGAATTTTTTCGCATTTCTCGATAAAATTTCTTCTTGGAATTTTTCATACAGCTCCCTGCTTCCATTTCCAGTTTTGCTGAAAGACCACAAAGCCCCAGCCAATCCACGATTTTCAAGGTCACTCATCTTGAGTTTCTCTTCTAGAATACTTTGTTCAATCAAAATAAAAAACTGTGATCTATTCAAATCAAGGGTTGCAAAACCATTCAAAAGCTGGCAGACTGATGGTACCTTGAAAGAAGTCACATCTCGCCGCAAGATTTCTTTCTCACATTCAGAAACAATCAATGCAACATGCTCTCTTAACTTTCCCAAGGACCACATGATACTGGCAAGCTCACGTGACTTGCACTTTTCAAGCTCAGCTGCTATGTTTTGAAGCAAAATTGAAAAAACATCCTTTTGTTTCGTCAATGCCTTCTTTGTAGCGAAAAAGTTCTTCTTTGGGCCCTTTGTAGCAAGCCGGGCTAAGTAATGCAAAATTGTTATGCGATTCACTTGTGTCATTGCCGGTGAATCCTTAAAGTTCTCAAAGAGATAAAGTAATTCCTCGGCAGTCCTGACAGCTGCAATGTTCTTAGCCAGGCCCTTCACCGTAGCAGAGCTAAAAGCACAGGGGATCGTCAGGGGTAGTGTTACATTCTTGCTTATGACCACTTTATGCTGGGTTGCTCTATACCAGGGACAGAAATTCCTTATAAAACATCTTGCTTGTAAGAAAAAATATTTCTTGGATTGTCCGAGAAGCTTTGTTTGCAGGATGCTTGCTCGTGCAAAGGCCCTCAAGGTGAACATAACTTTGGCTTTTGATTTGTATCAATTGATAAACAACTGTCAAAGGTCCCAGCTACCAACGATTCTGTAACAGAATAAAACTGTTAATTAACTCTTTGTATTTCAGTTACAGTCAATATCCAAATTCTTCTAACTGTTCCTTCTATATGTGTTGTACATGTAACATCAGGAAGAAGATAGGAAATGATATAACTTATAACTTAAAACACAGCTGTGCAGAAGAGCAGGATATCAAATTTCTTTGCGCGTTTAAAGAGAACTTTAGGGATAAAAGCGAAACGCAGGTTTCATAAAACAGTTAGAAACCTACCTTTGCAATGATAGCATCCAACTGGTAGAGTGATTCTCCCTAACTTCAATTCATCGAAACACTTTTTCAGCGACCATTTTCTGGAGAAACAGACACTTGGTAACCACGTCTAAACTTTGAGGCCTGGCCTTTCTGGGTCCCGCTTTACACAGCAGCGCACTCTTTTCTCACGGTCACTTCGATTCCCGGCAATTCTGGCCGTGACCACATGAAATGCATGAAAGTCGCTAAACCTTAATAGCGTTTTGGATTTCACAGCGCCCAGGATTCGTATAAATTCCCATATTATGTGAAAATTTTCACTTACAACATACAAGGAGCGACCTTGTAGCGCATGTCATAATCTCGTTCCCAGGGTCCTCTCTCTTTTTTCGAGGGGGAATAGGACCATGGAAACGAGGCTGCAAAACGTAAAAGCCCGCGATACGAAAACATCCAGAACAGGCTTCATGTAGACCTAATGTGAAAAGCGCTAAGAATTTGCCTTGCAAAAGCGTCGGAAATGTTTATATTCTTGATAGCTCTAGGCAGTCTGCAAACACACCAGACGAAAGCATGACTGAAAAGTCAAGAACGATTAACCAGTGGTTTTTATGCTTTGAGAAAGCAAAGGATTTCGATTCCTGGGGTCAGTTGGTTGAAGCCGCCGATGAATATGCGAGGTAAACTCACAAATTGAAAATTACCCGAAAAATTATTCACTACAGTGTACTACACACTATGAAGCCATAAGCTTAAATATCTTCATTATTATTTGTTTTTCTGTCTTAATTCGCTAGTTAATTTACTGTAAGCGTTATCTCATATACTATCAAGCTGTTTTATTCAGGGGTTTGATGTTGAATCTTTGCGTGATCTGAATTATGATCCGACATGCAAGCGCGAGCACAGCTCAGTACATGTACTAAAAGCTTCTACTGATTAGTGGCAGTTTATAATTTATTTATTAACCTAAAGCCTTGAGAAAAGAAAAAAAAATCAGCTCACTCTCCAAATAACTTCATCGTTGTCTGCTCGTCTGTTCTTTTCAATATGCTGCGATCGAAATAAGCTTGTAAATAAATTTAAAAAGACGACCACAAAGTTACATTTTTGTGGACATTTTATAAATTAGAGTAAAACGAATCAGGATTAAACTTGAAAATAAGTTTGTTATTGAAATTAAATGTTATATCGACGCAAACACTTATGAATGATTTCGTTTTAGAATTTATTTGGAGACTCGTAAATTACCATCTTAATCCAGATCTGCTTATCTTGAACTTGAGTTTAACAGAACCGCGGAGTGTCACAGGTAAATTATTCGTAACACCGATTTCACACTTCTGTGAATCCTGACAGCAGGTGTAATGAATCTTTTGTCATCCATTTGACACGCTTTTGAAGCATTTGTCTTGCCCTGCATGCAAGCATCTTGTGCATTATTTTCACCAGATAAGTGATGCTGCAAAATAAACCATTGGAGATGGCTGATAAAATTCTGTTAATCCTAACTTGAGTTACTGCAGTTTCTTTGGGATACCATTTTAATGAGTAGTAGTTGTGGATGTGCATAAAATCATGTTTTAAAGTTACATATGAATAACAAAAACGTTGATTCATGTATCTAAAATTGCATGTTAACTTAGTTATTTTACAGTGCACAAGTGTTTCTGATACTCTGAAAACAACCCACTTTCTTTTTTCAGCAATTGATTGTGAAGCAACTATTTTGGCCTCCAAAGGTGTAATAATTTCTATATATTTATTGAATCATTATAATTATTATTCATTCAAAATATTTTCTCCTTTCTGATTGGTTAAAACCACATGCATAATTCACCATAACCAGCAGCAGCTGTTGAGCAAATATTGAACATATGATGTCAAAAGTGCAGCCTGCCACAGATTATTGAACCGTTGACCAAAAAAACGTAGGGACGAGATTGTGTTATTTTTGGTGAAAGGAAAAACAAAGAGCGAAATGGCGAAACTCCTTTACGAATGGTGAAATACTGTATTTTGAATCAATAATAAAGCAAAAAAATATTATTGAATTCGGCTTTCATAGGATATGAAGAATTCTGAAGATCTCGGAGGGAGGGAGCCCGGAGGGGGGGGGGGGGGGGGTTGGGTTGTTATCCACCTCGGCCTTCGACCTTGTTGGATAATGCCCTCCTTGATCTGCAGAATTCGTCATATCCTACTCATTCTATAATTGCTAATTATCCTTTTTGATCACAAAAGCAAAGTGTTATAAGGTCATTAGTCTCTGTAGAGACAGAGATTCTAAGCCAAACAGTTGCTGAGGGAGGGGTGAACAATTTATGAAATAATACTTAACATTATTTCAAGTTACAGTCAAAACACCTGAAGCGTTCTGCCTAAAAAATGATGAATGCATTCATTAATCCAGAACTGTTTCGATTCTTGGCTTGAACAAATTTAGAAAACTCAACTGAAAAATTATTGTAATCATCCACCTGTAGCGTCCATTCGA
>JAHPZR010006835.1:15000-35000 GCA_019787425.1 Platygyra sinensis | reverse complement strand
TGGTGGTGTAACAGGGGAGGGGTAGGGAGGCAAAACACATGAGGAAGAAAGGGAAGGAACACCTGCTATATAAGAACCATGCTTTTTGCATAAATACACCCAGTCACCAATTTCAATGTAACCCAATTTTATCAACTATCAAAATTTTCTGTCAACAGGTTTAACAATCGGAAACTACCACTTGCTTGTTGGCATAACTGACTTCCTGTGGGAATTAAGTCATCAAATGAAATAAATATGGTTTCCCAATGGCAAAATCTCATCATTACAACATAACAACATCAATAAGTACATGTATTTAGTGTGGAAATCTCCTCTACCCTCACAAAGAGTTTGAAAATGAGGAGTAGAAAGAAGGGCTGGAAGTACAATAATTGCAAATTTATAATTCCTGCCAATCCTGTGGTATAATGAGTCTAGTGCAAATGTGGATCTTGAGCATCTTTCAAAATTTTGTTTGCCAAAGTCTAGAGATTGTGTCAGCTTACTGTTGTTCTTCCATTGGGTTTGCTTTAATTCAATGCCAAACTTGTCTTTAAACATTGCCTAGAAGTTGTGGCCACAAAGTGAGAAATGGTTCAGAATTCATGTACTGTAAGCTATACAGTCAAGCTTTGCCTTATCTGCTTCGGCTCAGAACTGTGAGGCAGTGGAAGATGGCCAGTATTTTAAATTCTCATTGGCAAATGACGCTGTCTGGAAAAACTGGAGCAACTAAATTGGCAGAACTACCGGTATAGCCCAGTGATTCCATCTCCCACAAATGGTGTTTCAAGGATGTAGTTTTCAAAGTACGCAAAATAATGAGAGTCAACACATTTGTGTTCAGTTCATACTGTAGTTCTAATGGTATGAACAAACGTCAGTGATAAATTTGACTTTTCCTGTATCCTGCAGGCAAAACTGCCAGAAACAGCTCCTCAGCTAAAAGGGTTGTCACCAACCAAACTGTGGAATTAATATGTTACTCAGAGTAGAGCAGAATGCTATAATAAGGTAGGGACCTGGACTCTAGATATGATTTGCCCGACAGGGGCGTGGTACGAGCCGTTCGTACCACGTTGTTCTTGTTATGTGTTCTTGTCATTCTTGACCGCCATCCGCCAAAATGAACCTCAACCAAAAATCTGCTCCATCACCATTGACGACCAGCTAACATCATCAGCCTCATCAACCTTGAACACTATGGCAGTCACATGGGAGAGGGTCAAACTAGCTACAACAAGCAGCCAGGACGTGACACAGCTCATCTACATTGTCCAGAGTGGATTCCCCAAATTCTGCCATGAGTTACCACATACTCTTCAGGAGTACTACCAGTTCCGCGAACACCTATACACAGTTGATGGCGTCATCCTCTACAAGAATCGCATTGTCATACCACCCTCCCTTTGACAGCATGTCCTGACTGTCCTACACTCAGCACACCAAGGCGTGACTTCCATGAAGGCACGTGCTGACAGCACAGTATTCTGGCCAGGCATCACCCCAGCCATCATTGCTCTACAGGAAACCTGCAACCATTGTAACCACATGGCACCCTCCCAACCAAGTGCACCGCCCTCTCCAACTGTGCCCCTGGCATACCCCTTCCATTGTATCTGTGCCAACTTCTTCCACCACAAAGGGGTCAATTATCTTGTCATCGTAGATCGCTACATCACCGCCTATCATCAGTGGCGTTCCCCCGCTCAAATTGCAGGGCGGAGATTGGTGTTAAGTCTGTCAAACGAATCATCACTGACAACACTACCCCCAACGGCAGCCTTGACACTGACTCCCTGCAGCGCGCCGTCCTCCAATATCGTAACACACCTGATCCAAACACAGAGCTGTCCCCCGCACAGTGCGTTTTCGGAAGGCCCATCAAGGACTTCATACCTATCCTGCCTGGCCGCTTTCAACCCCACCCTACTTGGAGTGACACCCTAGCCACGAGAGAGGAAGCTCTAAGAAACCGCCACATGAAAGCTGCCGAGAGACGGTCTGAGCACACCAAGAGACTCCCATCCCTGGTAGTTGGCGACCATTTGCGCATCCAGAACCAGACTGGCACAAACCCCACTAAATGGGACAAGACGGGCAGAGTGATCGAAGATTGCCAGTTTGACCGGTACGTCATCCGCATTGATGGCTCTGGCATGATGACCACCCACAACCGCAAGTTCTTGAGGAAATATTTACCCATGCAGACCACGCCTCCTCGACTCACCATCGACAATGACCTACACCACCTTGCCATGCTACCGCCCAGACCAATCAAACCAGCCAAGTCCTGTCCAGCCCCAGCACCAGCAGAGCTGCCACCGCAACCATCACCTGCAAAGCCACAAAGTTTCCCACCCCAAGCAGTGATAGCCCAGACCACACCGGCCCCGGCCCAACGAGCTGTGCTCCTCAGCCACCACCTAACTACCAAACATCCCCCCCCCTACTGCGAATCCATTGGCACCAGCAAGCCTGGGCAAAACACCTCCAGACACGCTGTACCACTCCCCCACAGATCCATCAGCGCCGTTGAGCCCAGGTACACCCCCAGCACGCCCAAAGAAACCTGCTTTAGACTTGCAGCGGCTTAAAGACTTCAACGCCAAAGGACTACTGGAACAATGATATACTTGAGGACCCTAGTTTAGACACCTTAACTTTGAGACAGTCGAGTGAGCCACGTGTGACACTATTTCTCTCGTTTTGTTCTGTTACTCCAAATTGACACTCGTGATTTTATCAGTCTTCACTGTCCCCCACATGGGCCTGAGGAACACTAAAGACTTGGGGGGAGATAGAGCAGAATGCTATAATAAGATAGGGACCTGGACTCTAGATATGATTTGCCTGACAGGGGCCTGGTACAAGCCGTTCGTACCACGTTGTTCTTGTTATGTGTTCTTGTCATTCTGTAGTGAGAATGTTCGTCTCTATTGAATAAATGTCTCGGTGAAATGGATAGATTCCTATCTACGGAGAGTATTTAGCCAATGGCAATTTTGTATTTGTCAGTGAATGCAGAAATGAAAAAAGGGGGCTTCTTGTGGCAGGCATTCTTCCCAGTCCCTCTCCCTGTTTAACATCTGCTACCCAGGCTAGATATTTTGAATGAACAGAAACTGTTACAGTAGTATTTTTTGGAGCCACAGAATGGTAAATAAGTTAAAATTATAATTATATTTCCTTGAAAGTAATTACATTTTCAAGACAGGAGAAAAGTGGCATCATGCAAGATTTCTCCATCAGCTTTTTTTAATATTGAGTGTTTTTTAAAAGCTATTAAAATTAACCTCAGTCTTAATTTTTGATACTAATGTAACAGTTGTAAAAATGTAATTGTTTCAAATTATCTTAGAATTTATGATTTTGTATTGTTTTTTTAAGGCCAGAGAAGATGAGATTTCCTTTGAAGATATAAAAAAAGTTGGTGAAGGTATGTTGATGTATAGGGCTTGTAAACACATAACATATATTAATTAATTTATTACAACATTAGACATTTGACATGGCATGGTCAAAACTTCTAACTAGCATGACTGAGGCAAGTCAGAAGCTTCTTCATTTAAAACTAATTATTAGTTTTAAATGAAGAAGCTTCTGACTTGCCTCAGTCATGCTAGTTAGAAGTTTTGACCATGCCATGTCAAATGTCTACTGTTTGTCATTGGCTTGTTCCTGTCACAAGCTCTTACAGTGCTTACATGTAGTCCCTTAGTGAGCATTCAAGCAAAATTAATTAATAAAATTAATTATTGTGTATTTTGCAAGTGGTCAATAGGTGAACTAGTAAACAGGGACTTAAAATTTACCCAAGGTTTCCCTTTAAATATAAAATGGTTGCCAGGTTAAGAAGCCAAGTCAACAAAGGTTATTATTTCACCCTGCATTATGAAATATAGTTGTTATTGATAACTTTGCTGGTTTGGGCCATGGATAGAGCCATATAATTTGTAAGAGCAGCAAATGTCTTTCCAGAATGATCAGGATGAGTCAAGCACTGACTGTGTCTGATATGTGGGATTTCTCTGATCAAGTGATCAGGTGTTAACATTTGTGTTACATGTACATGATTGTACATGTATGGGCCAATTTGTCAGTCAAAGAAGTTAAAATTGTATTTATTCATTTACTGAACATCTTTATTCCCAGGTTGAAAATAAATGAACCTGAAAACAATTTGACCTTGCAATAAGCAGATGCACCTCATGGCTGTACCATTTTTTGTTAATTAGGTTGTACATGAAAATGACAGTAAGACTGTCCTGAATTTTTTTTTGGTGATTTACATATATAATTAGGGCCAGTTACATGTAAGTATGTGGAAGAGATACCTTATTTCAATGAAAGGTCTACAAAAGGGGTTAGGTACCTCGTCTTTTGTCCAAATGGCATACAAAAGGAAAAGGGGTTGGATCTTTGGGCAGAGCCTTTCCATATAGAGATTACCTTCCCCTGGTCAACGTAGGATAATTTTTTATATTACTACTGGATAGTCACAAGGCTCAAATGTAGTCTTAAATTTCTAATTGATTAATATTAATCAGTGTTTTTCTTGCTCTTGCCTGCTTCTGTCAGTATTGAGAAACTTGAACGTTGGGTGGAGTGGTCCATTTCCAGTCAGAGTGGAGGAACCAAAGACAAGGTTGGTCTTACCTGCTCTGCTGATTGTTCTTACTATCGATTTTATCTTGACTGTGTTACTTTACTTTATTTTGTCTTGTATATATGAATGGCTGGCCTGTTGTATAAACTGGCAGCTTCCAATTAACTTCTCATTTCCTGAGGTTAATTCAGAAGAAGATTTAAGAAATATTACTGACTGCATGCCATTGGATAGTTTAATTCCTGAGAAGGTTAAAACGAGGGCGTCCACCTTCATGCAAGCAATTGCATTCCAAAATTATTTTATTTATGAATAAATGCAATTATATAGAGTGTTAAATGTCTTTTAACTATCAACCTGATACTGTAGTTGTCCCTTGGAAATTTGATGTTCTTAGAACTAGCACATTTCATCCTCGAAGCTTCGCTTCTCAGGAAAATATTTGGGAACATCTACTTGTATTTTCCGTGGGGCAGCTATCAGCTAATAAATCCTTGACAGAAACACTCTATTGTTTACTAGTTTGCATTTTCTCCCTCAGGGCTCACACTCAGTCATATTACTGACTGTATTATTAGCTGTTAACTGACAGAGAGCTCTTTTTTTTTGCAATGGAATGTGGTATTGTTTGAAGGATTATGTGTTACATGTAGTTGTGTTCAACTTTGATCATTAGGTTACTAGATTTGATTTTTACACTTTGAGCTTCTGGATGGTGTTTGTTCAACAGGAATTTTTCTTGCACTAAGGATGTCACTGTAACTGTACAGTAATTTCAAGTAAAGCTACCTGCTTTGTGAAGACACTAATGTATAAAAAGCTAGGGACTAAACCAGGGATAAAGTGGGTTGTAATAATCTGCCAAATTTATAGTTCTAACTTCTGTTTGTAATTGTTAAAAATGTAATATTATTAAATTAATAAATAAATAGCCATCAGGTTTATAAATCTGCGAGTAACTGATGTGTTTAGCATAAATATATTTAGTAATTAATATACTTGAACCTTCATTTTATTTGCTAGTGGTGCTGCAGAATATGGAGAGGAGAATGGGAGCGAGTTTGTCGCTACAGTAGGTGAGTACTAAGTAACTGAAGAAGTTAATATTCTTAATGGAATATTAATTGAGTCAGACATGTACAGTAATTATTTTTTTTCTCATTAACATGAAGCCCTTGTATACATGTACGTTCACTGAATTTTGGTACCAGGCCTTTGCAGTATGAGTCAAGCACAGTGGTCAAAATCTAAACAGGAAAGCCTGATGGTTATAAAAAAAAATAACAATAATGTATTCCTTTTTTTCTTGACGGGTATTTGTTTTTTTTAATTGTGTATATTAAATAAACAAAGATTTTGATCCGATTAGATCAGATCAGATCGGACAAGACAGGAATACAGACTGCATTCAGCTCCAGGCAAAAGAAGGAGTTTTGAAGATCTTTTAGATTGATGGACAAGAAAAGCCTTTATACAGGCTGTCAGAAAGGATTTTTACAGAAGCTATTAATAGTTTTCTGTTATAGGATCCTTTGCGATTCTGTAATGTCTTTCAGGATCGTACACATTTACCCTGTATACACAATGTTTCGTGTATCTAGTTTGATTTTGGTGGATAGAGTGGAAAGTTGTTAGCTAATAATCTAACTACATGAAAAAACGATGTACTCTAGTTTAGAAAAGGTGTTTCACTAATAATTATGCCTGCTTAATTCGGTTCAAGAGACTCAGAAGAATATGTACTGTACACTGGAAGTTTAGAGAAACACAGTCAGCTTTAGGAGCGGGCTTACCTGGACACTAGTTTTCTCACTTTGAAAAAACTTCACCCCAACCTGGAAATTGAAAGTTCATTTAGAAATCTGCTTTAATTTTTGCAGTGTTTGCTTGATTTTCAATCATTATTTTACTGACACACCTGTTTCTCAGTGTCCTTTTGCTCATCCTATAATATTATTTTTACCATATCTGGTTAAAAACAGTATGGATCATGTATCTGTTATATGCGAATTAGCTATAATGAAATTATATTTATTGCGCATGTGTGCCAGCTGACTGTGACCCTTTAATTATTAATTAAAGAATTGTATAGTGTAGGCTACTGTACAACTGTCTGATAAAGGGGATCCATATCACATGTAGTGTCAGGGTGTTCTTATTCATCAAGACCTGGTAAGATCCATAGCTGGGTTACAGTCAAGTGCTAGCTATTGGCAGGTCCCGTGGAGTCATCATTATTGGAGGTTAATTTTTGCCATTTTGTAGCTGAAGGTGGGACGCTCTTGCCAAGGATACCATATGAAGAGGGATTTCATCGGCTTGTAGTGCGAATAGACCAGATTGGGTTGAAGGATGCTGATGTTTACCTGAACCCTTTTTTCACTGTCTCTGTTAAAGGTAAATAAGTACAACAATTTGACCTTATGACACCTGTGTTAGAAACTTGAAAGACAACATATGTACAAGTGTTAATGTCACTAGACGTTTATTGCAACCAACCTTTACAGCCAACAAACTCTTAGTGATTTAATTACATATTAAGATGTTCAATCCACAACAAACTAGGATTAAAATTTATAATAGTACCATGTAAGATCATATGAAGTATTTTATGAAAGAATGAGTGACTTTAACACGATTCATGTGGCTGTCAAAGAGGTCACATGTGACTGTTGTGGGATAGAGAATGGGCTTTCATAAGTAGGTATGACTTTCTGGTAGTGCATGTGGATTTTAGTACTTTGGTCGATAAGGCATTAGCTCAAATATGTTTACTTGCTCTTCGCCTTTAAAATTGAACCCAATGGGGGTTTTATTTGTTTGTTTGTTGTTGTTGTTGTTGTTTTTTTTTTTTCATAATCTCCTCCGGAGAACTCATCACTTTTTGGTCAAGACGTCTTTTCAGTTCAGGATGTTACATATATGTAGGAAGATACAAATATATCCTGCAAGATACCAATGGTTTATTTTCTCTTCTGTCTATGAAGATGCTAACAGTGTTAATGTAACACCACCTCAAGACACACCCATGTCACACAGAAAAGATGGAAAATTCATCAATTTTGGCATTGATGTAGAAATTCAGAAGCCTATAGAAAAACTACCCAGAGGTACTGGCGTTGGTGACGTTGATTTGTGTAAACTTAAGTTGAAGCCTACATAGGTCAAGAATGTGACCTGTTTTGCACCTACTGAGTTAGCATTTTAAACTTTCTTTTTCAAGTTCGTCTTCACCTTGAACGGATTAAAGAACAACAAATAAACGTGTGCTATGTGACTTTGTTTCATTATGCCCACAGTGTTGTCGTTTTTGTTCGGTGAGAGGAGGATAACTTTTCAGCACTTGATCGCTAGTTGAATCGTTTGTGGGTGCAAACTCAGTTGGTACCGTACGAACTTGGGTGCAAAGCTTCCAGCCTCCTAGGCCCAAAGTACAATAACAAAGAGAGGCTGGCTTATTAGGAAGAAAGCCGGATTGGCTTTAAGAGAAACAAACCCATTTAGAAAATCCCTCTAATGTCGCTTTTGGACATGGTACCCACCTCTTCCACAGATAATGTACCAAATTCATGTAAAGCTGCTTGGCAGAATCGGCTAGTTCCAGATTTCTTAAACCGGATGTTATGTAAATATAGAACTTAACAGGGATTACCTTGGAATTAACGCAAATGAATAGTTTTCTTACTCTTCATCTTCTCATGCAATAACCTCATGTCTTTAACTCCTCATCGAGTGGTCAGAGCTAAATAGTATAGTGGTCATTACTCTTAACAATATGCAACTCAAGCTAAGTTCATAGTAAAGATTATTCCAATCCCATTGACACTGAGATTCAGGCTTTCCCTCCTCCCCCTTCCCCTTTCCCCTCCCCCTTTCCTCCCTCTCCCTTTCCTCCCTCCCCTTTCTTCCCTCCCCCTCCCTTCCCCCCCCCCCCCCCCACTAAGTTTCTGGCTAAGGTTTATCATGAGATTGTGTCTGACATCGATTTTCTCCTTTTCTTGTGGTTGTTGTTTGTTGACCTAGGTACAGCGATCTTCTTCGAGTTTAAACATTACAAACCTAAAAAGGACATCGTGAGCACAAAGTGCTTTGCATTTATGGAGCAGGATGAGATAAAACCCGGTCCTGCTTGCATAGAGCTGTAAGTAAGCTGCTTTTTACCTTTTTTGTTTAAATTGTTTTTTTTTTTCTTATGTAAATTGTTTTTATGTAAACTTACATGTATGCGTTCTGCTGTTCTACTGGCCTCTGTTCTTCAAAGCATGCATAACGCTATCTGCTTGAATAATCACTTTCCAGTTAATAGTGTAGGGTTTTTTTTGTTTTGTTTTCAACATTTCTTTATTGGATACATGGGAAGGAATTAGTGAGAATCTTAGTTCAAAAATCGACCCAATCAAAAAATGCATATCCAGCGCCATCTTTTTTCCTCGAGCGTAACGTGGCTCTTTTTGCTAAGAGAGAGAGCCGGCTTGGAAATAAGAATGTTTCTCTTCTCTCCCCCATCCCTGTACGCAGAGTAACTCTCTCCTCTCCCTACCTTTCCCCAGTCAAATTATTCAAGATGGCGACTTGCCGTGACCTTCAGCCCGGGAAGGGGGGAGGGGGACTCGTCTTCTCGCTTAGGGATATAAATCAAGGATTCTGGTCTTCCTAAGATGGTTCGTGATTTAACGGCACTATTTGAAGCTGTCAAAGTATCTATCTATAATAATGAAAAAAACCGCTCTTGTTTCTGTTTTTAAGCTCAACTTCCGCCTGTCTCCCGAGTCCGCTCGGCTATAGCGCGGGCTCCTCTCCTGAGCAGCGGTTGGTAATCAAGCCTATTCTGTTTTAAGTGAATTTTAAGTTTCTGCTACGCCCTGATTGGTATCCTTAAGGGGTTTATTTCAATTCTCCGACCAGCATCTCTGGCCGTTTTATAGGCGAGTCGCCGCCCCCTGGGGAACCTCGCGACGATTTCACTGTGCAAACAACAGAGTCGATATCGCGGCATACGCAGTTTCTTCTCTCTTTTTTCATGAGAAAGCTGTATCAGATTTTCCACTGTCGGTAGACAGTGCTGTACTGAAGCATGTCTTCTTTTTTTCAGTTATCAAAAACCAACAGACTTTCATCGCAAGAGGTTAAACCTTTTAACGCAAAAACCTCTCTACCTTCATGTCACGCTCAACATCCTGGATGACTAAACCGTCATACAACGAAAACTGTGTTTACTATAGTCTAATTTTACATACGAATCTAGGTTATTTTCCAGTAAGCAAGTTTAGAAGTATTAAATCTTCTCACCCACAAGGAACATTTGTGATTATAAACTAGGCTTACGTACAATATGTAATATTTTATATTTGTAGTTAATTTTACTCAAAGGGGTATCGTGAATGCTCTTTTAAAGCTCCTAGGGGTCTTTTCAAGACCTTTCAAGGGGTGCGTATCAAATAGAGGAAAGGTTTTAATTATTTAACTTACATAGGTAAAGAGATTTTTTTATAAGCAAATGTTCTAAGCTGGTTAATGTTCAAGCGTATGTTGTTGATTTCGGAATGTAACAAACCCTTGAAAGTATAGCTGCCGATCAAAAGTAACGTTAAAAATTTCATGGCTGTTACTGAACAAATCTCATAAGAAGCTCAGGCAATCTGACGGTATCGTTCTCAAAGCTAATTTGATTCGTCATAGAAACCAAATACAAGGTGAGCGAAAATGATCTGATATTTGAGTTGGATTATTTTATCTCAAAGGCAGTATATTTTCTGTTTGGAGTAATATACATTGATTTCGACAAGATTTCTTTCCTCCTACTATAATTGTATTGAAAGCATTTGATTTTTGTAGAGAGGATCGGCTCACTTGTGGTACAACTTTTCGCTAACCGGAAGGGGAGGCCTTCCAAAAGTAGAAATAGAACTGGCAAGGGTGCTGAATTAGAAAGAAACGATGGTCATCAATCGAGGCACTTCGACATTTGCATGGGTGAAAGTGGCCTTTTCCAGCTCATTATTTGTCTTGACTTGCCTTCGTAAGGTTTCTGTCGGCAAACTGGCTTACCCTCCAGGGCAATCATCGAACGGAAACTACTTAAAAAAGAACTACATTTCGTATTTAGCTCAAATAAACATAGGGACCTGTTAAAAAGGTAAAATATTAAGTAGAGGCTATCAGAGATGGTGTTAGAGCGGTTTTCAATTGAGTGGCGTAAAACCAAAGGCAAACCAGTTAATTACCAATTTGACTTCTCAGCCAATCTCAAAGCGTAAGTGAAACCAAAACATACAAAACTAAAGTAATTGCTTGATCACTTTCGACACTCAGTTCAAACCCGTTCTAAGGGAGATGTTTTAATTTTAGTACAAATACTGAGCACACAAAGTGATTTGCTCATCTGTTCAGCATTATCATTTGAACGTTCGCTAGTTCACGTGAAAAGAATGTAAAAATATTAGGTGCGCATCAAATCAAATTTGGTGGAAAAGACAACCAGTTAGGTTCAAAAATTAGAATTTAGTCGTGGCCATTATACATGTAGAAAAGTAGTTAATTATATAAATGTATAGTGGTTTATTGCATAGGTAGCCTATACTATAATTTAGAAATAGATTTCAAGTGAACAAAAACGTGACAATTTTCTTGCTTAGATGTCATTTTACGTGGAGGTCTGGGGAGAGCCAGGAAAACGTTGGCGCACCTGGAAACTCGGAAAGGACCTGAGGACGAGAGAACAAAATGTTGCTCTCTCAGCTCCGAGTTCTAGTTTTGGTTTGTCAATAAGGGTGTGGTTAATTTTTCTTTTTTAGTCGTACATGCAGATCTGGGCCGGGTTGTTCGAAAGCCGGTTACGTTAACCCAGTATTAAACGTTAACTGAAGTAATATTTTTTCTAGTTTACAAATGTTTTTCACCTCTAAAGTTTCGTGCAGTATATTATTACAGCTCAAAACTGAAGGGCAAACAATATAAACAGATTACTTAACCCAACAGGTATAAAACTGAAATCAAAGTTCTCGTTAACCCTGGGTTAGCTTAATCGGGCTTTGAACAACCCGACCTTCGTTTTTATCCCCGGTACATTTTGCAAACTGACCATGTATAAATTCAGTAATCTTAGCAATAAGTTCGGACTAAATAATTAATGCCATTTTTCACGAAAAGTTATTGATGCCTCCATTTTCAACGTTCATTAATGAATTCCTATGTCCGTACCGAGTAAAAAGGTACAACGTCCAAACTTAAGTTTGTAGCATTAAATTCAACTTGAAAACAGAATTTATCACTAACAGATCACTAGAATACTTTACTTTCACCGGAAGATCTATATTACGTATAAAGTCTGTAAACAATTATGAGGTAAATTAAATGCCGTATTTCACAGTCTTTAGCACCCTGGGTGTCTCCTGTTTTTGTTTTCACGTTTTGGTTCTTTTGACAATCTCCTAGATTGAAGCAGCATTATTCCTATATTATTTGCCGGAAAACCTCGCCAAGGTTGCGTTCTGTGCGGTTTTTCATTCGCGGGTTATTTGGAGAAGTGTTTCACCCAAATTTATAGAGTTTGTATGGAAATGCCATTTTTGTTGTCCTCGGTGGGACACAAACATGGTGGCCGGCAAGTAACAGAAACATTTGTCACTGCGGAGTTGTGCTATTTAAACGAAAAGTTAATATTCTAGAGCTGCGAAGCATTGAAATTAATACTTTTTCTAGAGAATGAGCTGTACAGTTTGCAAAAACCTTGCGCGATAACATAACAAGAGCCTCTCCCGGGCGCCGTTTGATGTCACGCAGTGATTAGATAGTCATATGCGATGAAACTAAATTTTCAGTAGGATTAATAGTTTTCAATTCTCGGAAATGATAACGACACATGAAAACCGCAATATTAAAACTTCATAACAAGATCTTTATTGCATGTAGTTATGGATTATTTGTCCTGGGAACTCATTAAACACCAGTTCATTAGTAGGTTGGTATAGTCATTGTCTTTAAATAGTTTTGCCAATCTACTAACGGTAGTGTCCAGACCCTCTCTGGCACGTCTGCGCTTTGTCACTAAGGACCTTGCGAATATACGACGCTAGTGTGTGTCTGCCAGTGGGTACCACTGCAATAAAAATATGCTACACCAAACAAGACAAGAAAAATTAGCCGTATGGTTGGCGTTTTCCAACAAGTTGGAAATTAATCATTTCGTGTTGCTGATTCGAAAGGAACAGCCACAAAAAGTAACAGAAAAGGTACTTCTCTAATTAATACTTCTTCTAGAGCAAGAACTGTTCACTTGGCAAAAACTTACGCGAAGACTCACCCTTTGACCTTACCAAGAGTCTTCTCGGAACGCCATTTGATGTCACGCAACGCATAAACATGGCAAAATTCAAACTTGCTCTCGTTACAAAATAAGAAACGCTGTCGAGCTTAAATGAGCTACGTCACGATTAAACGGTTTGAAACATTTATACTAAATTTTCAATTTCGTTGTTTGTAATCCGTGTCAATCTTCTCCATCCTTAACCATCCTTGTTCCTTTATGGTTTAGTACTATCTCCTTGGTGTTTTTCGATCTTTGTGAAGCATTATTTTCGGGTTTCCTTTAATTGCAAGGTAATTTTGTTGATGGTCATAAAAACTCGAAATACCGTGACGGAGCCCCTTTAAACGTTGTAAAACGTCAAGCTATTAGAAATTATTTCATTTGATGAAGCTGAATTTTCAGCAACTTTAGTAATTTTCAATTTTGGGAAATGATCACATGACATGACACCGGCAATAAACCAAAAATAACTTACAGATCAACTTCGTTCCCAGGCTCTACCTCGAATAATCGCCCCCTTTTTGATTCCTTTAAAATAGAAATAATCGCCCCCGGCTATTATTTAAAGAAATATGGTAATTACAAACAACATAACATGTTGCACAATTTATTTTTGCATTTGGCTTTTTGGTCGCTGTTCAACGAGTTGGCCTTATTAAACATGGAAGCTTGCCACCCTTGAAATGAACCCCCTCCAACTATAAATAAACGCTTCCCAGACGACAGAATGTTCATTTCCACAATGGCTACGGCACCGTGATCAGTGAGATTGTATGTTGAAGGCTGAAAAATAATTGGTTTTAGAGGCGCTAAAATATTCATCAATGACTTAGCGTTTTTTCGGGCAAGTCTTGCACGGTTAGACAAACTTCCGTAGTGTCCGAAATCAGTGGCTAAGAAAAGCGGTATGGGAACACTACTAGCATTCTTGTACCTTTGAATTTGCGTAGTCAAATTTGATATACACTTCTTGACCGCTACACTATTGTTAAAAGTAATTCCAGATGTTAACATTTTTTCCGCGCGAATGTGCGCAGAAACAAAGAAAGGGCCAAGACGTTTTGCAATGAAATCTCGTGCAACTTGAAGGAGACTTGAACTAAAGGAAATGTCAACGTCACCAGCGCGCATACGATCTGGAACAACTGCTGACAATTCAAACTGCGCCCGATATGATCTTTCGGGGTTACTTCCTCTCCACTGAGCCAAGCCAACACATGGTGATCTTTCTATAACGTCATTCTCGAAAATTTCAACTGAATCAACGTTAAACACATTCATGCAAATTGTTCTTTCAACTTTCAAATCCCCAAACGCGTCACTCTCGGGAACTTTGCATGGAACAAATTTCCGTTTCCTTCGATTAAATTGTTTACTTCCAGAGAGGTTCTTGTAATCAAAATATACCAGTATGTCCAGTTTCCCTTGACAGAGGTCCTGAAACTCTTTCCAGCTTATAAGAGTACCATGTCCGCGCAAACGAAGTGTGTAATTGAGCGCCGACACATTATAGTACAGTGCGAGTGTTTTAAAACCCTTCTTTGTGGGTGCGCCGTAAAAACGCGAGTTTTTTACAAATGGAAGAACAACTTGTCGCTCACCATACGCAGCAAGGGCTGTCAGATCGAGGAAGTTATTTGTTGCCATTGTCAGCTGCTCCCAGTAATTAACAGCGATGAAAATCTTTTTCCCAGGCCGTCGAACACTCTGGTTTTCTTTCTTTACGGTAACTGAACTACTGGACTGGTTAGTTGACTTGTGCCAAGACAGTGATCGATCGTAACTGAGTCTGTTTCCGTTGTCTGTGATACCAGTTCTTCGTAGATAGAAGGCGCAAATGACAAGTGTAAATCCACATAACATGAAAATTAATTTCAGAAGACATTTATTTGATGGTAGCCGGAGTAGTAATGTGTTTGTTCTAGCACCTTGCAGGGGCGTGGGGTGTCCCATCTTTTCCACGCTGGGGGTTTCGGACTGAGTTGGCGTGTGCGTCCGAGAGCTGATGTGCCAGTAATCTAGGAATGGAATAGCAAGATGACAACATGTTTTATTTAGATAAAATGGAAATGTGATCAGGGCAGTTGTAATCGCAATTTGAGCAATTGCAAATTGTAGCCTGAAAAAAACATTCCAGGGCTTTAGCGGCCCGGATTACAACTCATAGCCTCTGCGTTAGCGCTGCAGTGCTCTACCAACTGAGCTACGAAGACGCATATGTTGGTAGGAAACCAATTTATCCAGGAGAAAGCCGAAGGATTCATTGTAAAATAATGAAATAGTGTTGTTGTTGTTAACAAATCATTGTCAATGCAAATTCCGGAGTTGTAATAAGTTTTGTAAAAAAATAAACCAGGTTTCCCAGTCATATTTCGCTCCTCTTCGAATTTATGACAACTAATGAAACAACAGTAATGGCAAGAATTCCACGACAGACGCATTCCGCAGTATCATGAACAGTTTACAAGCCTTTAATTTTCAAGCTCATTGTCACTAAAGCCTCGTCCGCACTAATCCGTTTCCAATCGAAAACGGAGCTGTTTAATTTTGCTCCGTTTTCAAAAAGGGCCATCGAATGGTCCCATCCAATTTGAAAGTGCTCGCAAAATTTGGCGTTTGCTCGAATTGCTGGCAAAAATTTGATGATTGCTCGCTTGCTCGTGCTCGCAAAATTTTTGCAACTGCTCGCATGCTCGGATTTTCCTTAAAATTCCCTGCCGTGTGGCGTGAGTGTAATTTGCTTCTTGGAAACAAAAACTGACACTAGAAGCAATGTTTCCCGTATGGGTAACTGGGAAACATTGGGAATGTTTCCGGAAAATGCTTCCTCGTTTTGTTGACGTTTACTGAAACTGACCGGCCAGCACCCCCGCTCCCCCCCCCCCCCCCCCCCCACCCAAGGGGGCGGTAAGATGAGATACCCTGGGAACGAGGTTGACCGGCCAGAGTTCACTCCCAGGTAGTAAGGTACCCCGAAACATTCCGTTTGTAAAGGCGGACTTTTTTTAACCTTCTTAAGAGGGAACCTACTTGCTTGTAAACAAGGCCTTAGAACTTTCAGATCCCGTTTAGCGTCCACCCGCTGACTCTCGTGAAGCAAGAGTGTATCATCTCATTTTCTCTTGCGTGAAGCTAAGTGAAGCAATTTTGCAGCAAACGGCATATAAACAAAGCATAATTGGCTGTAAGCTACTGAGAATGGTTGATCTTAGCATGTTGCCTAGCTTTGCGCCTGTTGTCTTGTTTTGAAAGTGTCAGCCAGATTACTTGGCGCAAAACGAAGGTTTTGATAAAGAGAGATTCCAACTGGCGGAAAATTTACGAAGTGCTCACTGCTCGCCATTTACAATTTATAAAGTGCTCGTTGCTCGCATAAGAAAGTTAATCACTGCTCGAGCTCGCTAAAATAAACGCCCTGCTCGCATGCTTGCGAATGCTCGCTGTCGGAAATAGCTTAAAGTTCTCGACTAAAACAGACGTATGATGGACTTAAACGCTTTTAATCAATCTCACTGCTCTCTTAGACTCTTACAGATCATGTCTCTCCCACGCCACGACGCTTCGAAAACTGCAAATTGCACAATAATGGTATCACATATCAAATGTTCTGAAAATCACGTGAGCGTCACGCAAGGCTCTCGATCTGTCAACCACACTCACTCCCCCTATTTGACAATGAACATGGGCAAATATAACAATAAGAAAAGTTCTCTTAACAAATCAAACGAGAAAATAAATGTTTCATTAGTGTTCGTAAAGTTAATCAGTCTTCATCCTCTGCATTCATCATAGCTCTGATACGCTCTTGGGCTACAGCTGCGGCTTGCCTTGTCGGTCGGAACACCTGGGCTTCTGCGTTCAGGGATGTTCCCCTTTTAGCTGGCATGTCGCACGTCAGTTCCAATGGGTATAGGTGCTGGATCGGACGTTCCAGGAAGGATTTTGACGCCTTCAATCGTACGGCTCTGACGACACCATCTCTGCCTGGTATCGGGGTGTCGACCACTCCCAGCTTCCATTTACCTCGGTTGCGCTCTTCTCCCTTAATAAGCACGACATCACCAGCTTTGACACTCATTGACTTGGTTTTATGTATGAGGTTGTGTCGTTCCCTCAGCGCCTTCACATACTCGCGAGTCCATCTGGACCACAAGACTTCTTTACATCTGAGCAGGTACTTGGCACGCTTCCTGAGATCAGCTTCTTCCATTCGGTCTGGGTCCATTTCAGGAAGAAGGTTTGGTTGGCCAAACAATAACGCGTTGGGCGTTAGCATGGGCAATTGTACGTCCTCCTCCACGTAGCTAAGAGGCCGGTTGTTTAGTGCGATTTCGATGTCTAGGATGACTTCATGAAGCTCTTTCCATAGCAGATTGCCATTCCCGATGGTTTTGTACAGGGATTGCTTGACTAAACCAACCAGTCTCTCGAATTGTCCTCCCCACCATGGGGCTCGGCTTAAGTTAAACTGCCACTTGATGCCATGTGTAGCCAGCCAATTGTGCACTCTCTCTTCTCTCTCTACTTGCTTTAACCACTTTGAAGCAGCAACAAACGTTTTCCCGTTATCGGAATAGATCTTCTCCGGCCTTCCTCGTCTTGCTACCAACCGCTTTAGGCTTCCGATGAATTCCTCCGTGGTGAGGTCCGGCAGCAATTCCAAGAATAGTCCCCTTGCCAGGCTGCAGGCAAACAGCACGATGTATGCCTTCCCCTCTTTCCGCCCCCTGGCTCGGTACTTGATAGGTCCAGCGTAGTCGACTCCGATTACTTGAAATGGCGAAGAACCTTCGGTTCTGTCCCTCGGTAGATTTCCTTGAGGGGGGCGTGCATAGGCATTTGCTTGAAACCGTTTGCAGCCGTTGCAGTTTCTGATCACTCTCTTAGTTAGTCGCCTCGGTCGTGGTACCCAGTACCTCTCGCGCACTTTCGCCATTGTGAGACCAACTCCCCCATGGAGAGTTGTCTTGTGCGCGTGTGCGACCAGCTTCTCGCTGAAAAGCTCTTTGTCCGGTAGATACACGGGGTAGTCTCCTTGAATACGCCCTCGACACTCTAAGATTCCTTGATGGTTTTCTTCCAAGTTGAGGCTAAGGCTGTCACTTTGGAACTTCTCTGTCATCTGACCTCTGCTCTGTACTGTTCGAACCCATTTAGTTATTTGTTCCTCGGTTTCTTCGGTAGTTAGAGGGCCCGTTTTCTTGTTAGCATCCTTAGTTTTGCCGTTGTACAGGAACCGCCCTATCCACGAAACGATTCGGACGGCTTTCCAGTATTCGTGCTTTTCTAGGATTTCATTTAGGATATCTTCTTCTGCTACTGCCACCGCCAAAACTTCATTGATCGCTTTAGCTTCTGCCTGAGTTTCGGGTGTAGGACGGGTAACAATGTCTGGCGGCCAACAGTCCGGTTTAGTGAGCCATTCTGGTCCTTGCCACCACAAATCTGCTGATACGTCCACTCGTCCACCTCTGCTTCCAAGATCGGCTGGGTTGTCTTCAGACCTGACATGTCTCCACTGGATGAAGTCGTGCTGTTGGATCTTCCTCACTCTGTTTGCAACAAATTGCTTGTAATCTCCATTGCCCTTTAACCAGTGCAAGGCAACGCTACTATCAAGCCAGCAGTAGACACTTCTCACTGGGAACCCACTCAGAGCTGTTTTCACGTTGTGAATGAGGTTTGCTGCCATGTGAGCAGATACTAGTTCCTGTCTGGGAATAGTGAGTCCCTTCTTGGATAAACGTGATTTGGCTGTTAGAAGACCTTGGTTGATGCTTGAGCTTGATGAATCACTGTGTAAACTGCGGCGGAAACGCCCTTGCCACTGGCATCTCCCAACCCATGGAGATCGATAGCTTCAGTTTCTTTCTGGTACTTAGCTAGACGTGGTATCTCAACCTTTTCAGGCAAGCAGTTCTTCCAGGCGGTCCACCTGTTCAACAGCAAGCTTGGCAAAGTCTTGTCCCATGCAATGCGGCTGTCACACACATCTCTGTACAGCATTTTTCCAGTCAGCGTAGTTGGAGACACGAGTCCAAGTGGATCATAGATTCTGGCAAGACCCCCTAACGAGTCTCTCTTGGTTGGCTGCTCTGGTGGACTTGGGAAAGTTACTGCTATTGTGTCCTCTTCTTTGTTCCAAGGCATACCCAAGAGCTTTGTCTCGCCTTGTTTTGCTCCCAACTGCTGTTTCGCGTAGCTCGATTCTTGCTCGCTGGATCCCGTGACATCTGTTTCTAGCACTGGAATGTTAGAGTGCCACTTGTGTAATTCGAACCGGGCTTCACTGAATATAGCTTGTGCTGATTCCTTCAAGTGCGGTGCTTTCTGGACTGTCGCTCCACCGCTGATGAGATCATCTACATAAAGACTTCGGAGGATTTCTTCAACTTCTACTGGAAACCGTTCCCGGCAACACTCTAGATGCTCTCGCAATACTCCCCCAAGCAGGAATGGAAATGGCGCTAAGCCGAAAAGAGCTCGAGTGAAGCGCAGCGTCTCAGTCTCTTTGGTATTCAGATCTCTGTACCAATGAAAACGCATCGCATCTCGGTCTGGTTCCCAAATTCGCACTTGTAGAAAGGCTTGCTTAAGATCACCTGCAATGGCCACCGAATGGAGACGATTCCTCACCAGCACGCTCCACAACAAGTTTTGTAATGGTGGGCCAGTTTCAAGACATTCGTTCAAGGATGGTGCCTTTTCATGTGCGCGAGCGGACGCGTCATATACAATGCGTAGTTTGGTACTCTCTGCTGTTTCACGGATGACTGGCTTATGGGGTATGTAGAATTCTCTCCCTTTTGTTTCACCTGTTACAGGTTCGACAATGCCTTGTGTCAGCTGATCTTGGATAACGTCATTGTACCTCTCGAGCATTCCAGGTTGTTTTTCCAGTTTTCTGGTCAGCGCTTCCAACCTCTTCAAACTTCCCTTTTCGCTGCTGGGTAGGGGAGGGTGATTTCCTTTCCAAGGTAAGTTAACTTCGTACCACCCATCAGGGCTTCTTTTCAGCTGTTCTTTGAACTCTTCATACACACTCCCTTGGTCGCCCGTTGTCGAATCTTCTAGGCCTAACACATCTAGTGTGCAGAGATT
>JAHPZR010006835.1:0-5000 GCA_019787425.1 Platygyra sinensis | reverse complement strand
AAGAGACCAACATATTTTATGACATCGCCACTTTAAGAAACACCGAGGGGCCGTGGAAGCGAGATAATAAATATTGGTTTCAGAGCTAAGCACACATTTTGGTTTTTGTTCTAACGACTTCACTTAGCCCATTTGGGTGTTTTTATTTAAAATTTTGTTTTATGATCAGACTTGATGTCTTCTTTGTAATCCTGTACATGTATAGTAGCTGTATGGATGAAATTTAGCAATTAGCAACGTACTTGTGTGAAATACTTTCTTGTTAACGAATGAGTAATCTGGCTTCGAAGAAAATAAGAACGTCAAAACTTAATTAACATTCTAAAATGAAAATTCATAAAATTAAGACAAAGCAGTTTTGACTAGCTTTCGGAGACTAGAATACTTACTTTGGAAGATGTTTGTGCTTACACTTATTGCATAAACAATTATTGAGAAATTTCCTGGCCATGATTAAATGCCCCGCCTTTTTTTAAAAAAAAATAAAGTGTTTTGTTCTTTCAAATTTTCTTCTATTGCCCAGCTGTATTTACATATAACGTTATTGAGTCAGTCTTCCTTTACTTTATATGTTCATTCAGAATTCTTTTAATAGGTAAGGGGTGTCTGGATTTTAAAACTCATGATATTGTAAAGGAAAAAAGGTATGGTTAACTTCAGAAAAAAAGATCTCCATTGCATGTTGAACCCCTTTTAAGCGACCACAGTTTTAAACGGCCAACCCTATTAGGCGGCCGACATTCATTTCACCAATAGCGTAGCTCCATTTTTCTGTATATAAATCACACACAACCCACATTTCCTCGATTCGCTCCGACAAAGGGCTAACGCTCGAAACGTCAGCTTCCGAATCTCTTCACGGTGGCCAATTTACATTATCAACCCAGTTGATAGAACAAAAGTATCTTGTAATACTCCCCACGGACGCAGTACCATAGTTATTCTAGAAACTTATCCCCTTTATTCATTATCCATCTCCTGGAGGGTGGCCGATTAATAGCGGTTAGACTATACTTAAGGACGTTCGCACTAATTGTGTCTGTGCATCCTTACTGCGTCATGCGTCGGGCGCGCGTGCTAAGTACTAAAATGAACGATGATAGGGCAGATGGCTATTGCTATAGCTTTGCTTGGATTTAACGATCTTGGACGTTCGGTGACCCCTACTTTTCTTTTCAGAAACAGATCTTATTTACAATTATCTCCACATTGTCCAAGAATGAACAAAAAATCAATGTGGGAAGTTAAACAAAATTCAAGATTTTTGTCCAAGGAACATGGAATCCTGCAATCTTGTGGCTGCAAGGCGCGTGAAGCTATGGTTGCTAAATGCGAACTAGTTCATTGAGGAGCTCACCAGTTGACTAAATGCGCTTAATAGGTTCATTTAAACCATATTTGGCAGAGAACATGTCCTTTGAAAGCTCTAATTGCAATATTTTGGGACTTTGGAATTACTCAGGTTTAAGTGTTCTTCCGGGCATGTTCTCTCGAAAACGAAGTTGGAGACCCCCCATGTTTTTTTGCATTTTTGACATCACTAACTCATCATCTTTCAATGGTGAAATTTTGAGAAAAAAATAAATGTTAGAAAATTTTCGTTCAAAGAACTCGATGAAAACCTGCAGAGAAGCGCAGGAACATAGAAAAACTTACACGATATTTTTACTCTTATTATTTTGGGGGAACAGAGATACCATATCGGTGATTGTTTCCAACAAAACCAACGGTTCATAATTGTTACAGCAATCTTTGGATGAATTAGCAGCTCACTCCAACACTCTCTTGTTTGGCTACTTCACCTCTTAATTTGCAATGGTCCCTGTAATACAGTTGTCACAACATTTTTATTCTTCAGCTCTTGACTAATCACATAAGCTATTGGAACTACATGG
The DNA here is from genome assembly GCA_019787425.1 of Platygyra sinensis. Classification (NCBI taxonomy): domain Eukaryota; kingdom Metazoa; phylum Cnidaria; class Anthozoa; order Scleractinia; family Merulinidae; genus Platygyra; species Platygyra sinensis. The sequence continues at coordinate 3,105 of JAHPZR010006835.1, read as the reverse complement.
AGCTAACTCGTCGCGTTCCTTTTAAAGGAACAACCACATGATCCATCAAATCAATGTCAAACTGTCAATTAGCTAACGTATTGTCATATTTATGGTTCTATTGCGACTGCGCACCAAGCTACTTAGCATATTTTCCTTCGAGGAGGTAGACTTCTTACAACATGTTACAAATTGCGAATAAAAACTACATTTAACAAAATAGTTTTTTCCTTACCAGGTGACAAATAATAAGGCAATGCTTCATTTGCTTTAGTCTCCTAATGTGAATCTCGAGGTTTCTGTGTTTAAATTTACGCGGAACAACATATTTTGTTTAAAATGACTAATCTCTTACTAGCCGAGCGCGAGGGCCGTACTGGGGAATATTGACACGAGGTCGTGGCAGTACGGACCGAGCGAAGCGAGGTCCGTACAACTAGTGAGACAATCTCACATAGTGCTGAGTGTTATGCAGGACCGTAGTACCTTTTGAGTCATCTGCTGCCTGTATGTAACTTGTTAGTTCAAGGCCCAAAAATAACTTACAATTACTGTTTGTCAAGACGGTTTTAAATTTTACTGTGGTGTTTTACGTTGAATTTTAAATTCATTGATACGTTGAACTAGCAAACGTGACAATTTTATTTTTTCAACGCCAACATTTGTAACTTGATACTTTTGTTTTCCCCGCAAAGTTTGTAACATGATACCCTTGTTTTTTTTTTGTTTTTTTTTAAAACATACAAGTGAAAATATGCTCGCTTTCTTCCTGCTGGAGAAAAATGAAATAATGTTATTAACTTATAAAAAAAAATGGAACAGAAATGATTTTGTTTCATTCAAGAAGCAAATTTTCATATCATACATAAACAGTTACTAATTTAATAATCAAATAGTCACGTCGTGTCTCGGAATAGCACGTTCTTATTAGGTTGCCACCGTTGGTGTTAACAATAGACCAGTTCAAAATTCACAATGATATCGATTAATACAACAGAGAAGCGTTTCAACTTGACCGATATTATATCTTACATCGGTGAAGACTGAATAAATTTATTTGCTGTTTTCGTAAGTGCCACAGTGTCTGCAGAAATATTTGAGAAGTTTCTTTTGTCACGACATTACAGCTTTTAATGTCGCTAACTCGGAAATGTTTTGGGGGAATACATTTGTAAACTTCTTGTTCTCTTTCCCATAATAGGGGAGAAAATAAACAAGTGGCTGAGGAGATCCATTCGCTAACACGAAACACGAAACAGCACGCGACATTTTTTAACCGAGGTAGGGATAATTACAAAAGATGCGCCGTCACAAAAGCGTTCTTTGCCCTAAAAGGGAGAACTGATATTACCTGAAATATAACTGCTAACGTCCGTTAAGGCGAAAGTGTGGTATCGCATGCATGAATCTGAACTCGAGAACGGATTGTATCATGCTGACAATGCTACAGCGCATGGGTCTTACATGTTGTGTTCTACCACAAGGAAAAGCACTTAACGCTCCTTGTATTATTGTGTATGAAATGCATCGGTTACCGAACATATAATTAACACTAATAATAATCAATCTCCGCATGCGCTTGGAGCAAATGGCTTTTGTTCTTAAAGGAGCTCAGTCACGTTTGAAAAGCTTAGCTAAACTTTTCAAATTCGTTGTTTGCAATCCGTGTCAATCTCCTCCATCCTTAACCATCCTTGTTCCTTTATGGTTTATTATTATCTCTTTGATGTTTTTCTATCTTTATAAAGTGTTATTTTTAGGTTTCCTTCAATTAAAGATGCCGTGACTGAGCCCCTTTAAGAGACTAGTACCACTAGGATTACAAGGGAATATTGGAACCATAGATAGTTTTGTAATGTTACTCAGGAAGTGATGTTGTAAGTGTGGTACGTTTTACGTATTCGTAGCAATTAAAGGTACCTACCCCACTCCCTCTAAAGAAGGCTAATTAATTAATTGAAATTAATTAATTAAAGTTTACACCTTATTGCCATAACGCCACAATACCATAGTGCCATGGTGCCGTAGTGCCGTAGTGCCGTAGTGCCGCAGTGCCGTAGTGCCGTAGTGCCGTAGTGCCGTAGTGCCGTAGTGCCGTAATGCCGTAGTGCCGTAGTGCCATAGTGCTTTAGCGCTGTCAACCCCCAAACCAATAGTGCACTCTGCACTAAAAACGACCGAGGGCCAAAATTCCCCAGTAGGGCTCAAGCTAGCTAGGTTATTAAGTAGTTAATATTATATGGCACTCGGGCCATGCTTGTTTTGAATTTGCCGGCTTTCGAAAACAGAAAAATATAAAGCCGATGACCGTTTCCATGGAAACTAAACGGTCTGTATGGTGAAATTCTGACCAAGAAAGACCCAATCAGAACGCTCGGATTTACCTTGCCAATATAACAATTTATTAAATCCATTTTGAAATCACTGGTTATACTTGCAATCTGATTGGCTCTCAGGAGTGCGATTTATTCACGAATCGCACTATTTTTTGCTCTAAATCGCACCTTTTTCTCAGCCAATGAGAATGGGACAGTAAAACAAAACAACCAATCAGATTTCAAGGTTAGTTTGATGTAACCAGTAAAATTTTAGGAAAATGAATGACAAAAAGCCCCTATGTTGCGAATTTTGCAACTACAGGGCAAAACTTTGTTATTGTTGTCTTTTCTTTTTCAAGACAATTGACAAATTTAATTAATTACAGTTTCTGAATAATGATTACGAGCTCCTTCAGGCTGAAGACCTTCTTTACAAGACGTTTCCAACATTCAGTGTCCATTTTGACGAATATTTTGGCATTGTTTCTTCAACATCTGCTCAAGATTCGTGTGATACCGAGTTCAGCAAAACATAAACGAACGAAAACCACACAACAACAAATTCATAGCCATCTCAAGAAGGTACATGTTTCCAGGTTCGCGGTAGTTTCAAACGAAGCAATACAAGAGCTCAACTCTATCGCTGTGAATAACCATACGTAGTCTTTCGACCCGCTCCACAAAACAGTGAATGAACGCCATCTTGAAAAATATATCTTGAAACAAACGGCGCCGCACGAACTTGACACGGGTCCCAACTATAAAGTTGTAGGCAGAAATCACAAAAAGAAGCAGAGATACTAAAGAG
>JAHPZR010006834.1:0-30397 GCA_019787425.1 Platygyra sinensis | reverse complement strand
CAAACTTCTCCATGCCTGCGATTTCTTCATTCGGAAGAGCAGCTTGCCCAAGTTATGGAAGGGTAGAGATAATGGATGGATCCGCCTCTGCAAATATCTTCCAGCAGAGAAGCTTTCCCTTTCCAGGAAAACTTCCTGTGTTCTCGGCTCCGCTTAGGGCATTAAATGATGGATTTGCTACAATCGTCTCTAGCCCAAGGGTTTGAACAATCGTTTTCAGCTCAATCATACGATGCTGTTGCCCTCTTCCTGTAACAAACAGCATGTTCTCGCACTATTCCGAATAACGCCTAAGGGCAAGGACACAGACATGTGTGTCCGGAGAGTGAATCTGTAGTTGGGTTGCACCATTAGCCTTAGCATCGAGGGTACATGTATGCAAGATCATATTCGTGTCGGCTTCCTCTTGGTTACTTTGCAAGTGCCCCACTTCGTTGTGTGATGCCCGACACTCGCTTCCCCATGCCATCACCAGTTGCCTTAGTTCCACTGCGATTAGTATACTCTTTAATCTTTTGGGTGCAAATAGATGGTGAGCTCCATCTTGGTCTTCGTGTGTGACAGAAGTCGTTGTTTCAATAGAACTTAAGCAATGTGTGTTGTGTTGGAGATGTAGTAATACACAGGAGCTTGGCCTCCTTGCCGTCTAACCCTGGTGGCCTCTTTGAGTGAGAAAGGTAAATCAGATCTGTCGAAAATTAAACGCACTTCAGTACTTCAATGTACGTCTGCAGACCACGGTTGCTGAAGTATTCAGCCAGCTGTGCGTAATTTTTTAACAACTCTGGTTTTTCAAATGACTGAATTTCTGCCATGCCATCTACAACTGCGAATTGGAATAGCTACTCTCCTGTTGTTTCTGTTCTGCTGCATTGTCATGCCGCTTCTCTAGAATGTTCATTAGATTACTCTTGGATGAACAGTGAAGCATTGTGCCATCAACAGCAAAAAATGATCGCGGGACTACCGAAAATTCATATTGGCCTACAGTCTCCTTTATATCGAGTTAGCAACAACAACAATATTGACTTTATTTGACATTACAGAGAAAAGGCCTTTGTGGCCCGCAGTTAGCAAAGCTATCATAGGCGGGCTACCGAGATTTTTCGACTGCTCTTGCACACATCATCATACGCGCGAAAAGAGACCTATCCTCTTGAAGCTCAACAATCTTGTCTACTATCATGACCCTTTACCGCCTTTGTACTGGTTTTTCATGTTAGGAGTTTTCTCTTCTTCATGGGCGACCAAAGGTTGACTTCGTCAGATTGGACTTGTTTTTTTTTTTTTTTGCAAAAGAGTCAAACAGGCTCCTGTCGATCTTACTTTGTTCACACAAATCTTTCTTTACCGTTTTAGGCATACCAACCTTTGTCACTAGGTTAAACAAGCCGGTATGTGCATCAGAGAATGGATTCGTGAACCTTTCAATAGTGGCGGTTTTCTGTGCCACACCTTTCCTCTTAGCGGGCTAAGACAGCTGTAGTGAGATCATAATGACAACCTAGAGGCTTGGAAGACATCCCCGCTATGCTCTTTGCTTTTTTAGCTAGGTTTGCGAGCTCTAGAGCTATCGGGAAGAACTTCGTCCAAGCAGCTTCATTTAGATACTTTCATAGAGCGGTTCTTATGTTCGAGTGCATTGTCGGCTCCTATTGTACAGAATGGTACTTCAGCATTCTTGTTCACCACCCACTTTCCTTGGGTGAATTCGTCATAGATTTTTGGATCTGAGGCTTTGAGGGTGACACGTCAGCAAGGTACACAGAAATCATAGGAGTATAATTTATCTTGTCATGGGCGAAGAAGTACTTGGTGAACATCTCTAGAGTTATCAGGTTTGATGACCTATCTCCGGTTCGGACAGCTCTGATGAACGCCAGCATCTCCATCACCATACGCATGTGGGGGCGCATCACCTTGAACATCGGGTTACTGGTGTCAGCAGCTTCAATTGTTGACATCTTCTCAAGGATATTAAGATTACCTATAGCACTGACCATATCCATGTGTGCTTACTTCATTTGGGTTCTTGTGCTATCCTTGCATGCATCACACAGCTCTTGTGCCAAACTCTGAAGAGTCTCGTGTAACTGCTGATGTTGCTTGGAAAACGTTTCCTAGTACAAAGTGAGCAAGGCGTGTAAGGTTGTGACATGTGCGTTCTCACCTCTCTGTACATGGTCGGAGCCCATGACATGGTTGCCTTCAAGTATTTGCGGTACCGTCGAGGGACCATACAGCTCCGATTCAACCCAGCACCAATATCCTGTTTTCTTTTTGTTGAAAATAAGGTCACAGCTACGTTTTGTGCTTCTAGCATGATGTTAAGTGTATCATCCGGCAAACTTCTTAGCTATTTTCATGCTTCTGTGATTTTAAGAGCATTTATCACTTTCACTTCATTTTCATGATAGACTTTTCATCTTTACAAGGAAAAGAAAACAAACGGCGGTTACAAACATTATCCATAGACAACGCATGGTCTAATAAAAATTTTCTGGTTTACTTGATGTTTGGTATGCTGCAACATACGTCGACTTTTCATCTGAAAGCCCCCTACCTTATAAACATGTTTGAATGCACAGGTGCTATCTACCAACAATACTTCATACCTCATACTTTTTTGCCATGTTCCATGCTCTCCAGTGCAACTTAATTTTGTGTCAGCCTCGTTTTCATGCAAGGGTGGTCACATGATACCCCTTACAATACAAGCATGTTTGATTACACGTATGACATACACCCAACAATACTTTCGTCAATCTCTATCTTCTTCGGAAGACTTGTAAGGGCTTTCCAGTGCAACTTTTGTGTGAGCCTCATTTTCATGATAGCTTGGTCACGTGAACCCAATAACCTCTTCAAATCACATTTTCATATTTGAAACATGTTGTGCATAATTGTGGCGATTTTAGTTCAATTTTGCGCAAATAATAGATAGCTTTGAACAATTTTAAGTTTGAGCCTCGTTTCCATGTTAGGATGCACACCTCACATTTTCGACACCCCATAAATCCTGTCTGAGCGAGTTCCAAAGTTGCACTTTGCACTTTTCACTTTGCACTTTTCATGTTATTTAAGGTTCCCTTAATACATTTAGACTACTGGTTTGCTTTCTTCACGAAATTCTCATGGAACTTTATTTTATGACATTTTCTGCCGGAAAGATTTGCTTGTTAAAGGAGCTACGTCACGGTTAACTGGGCTTGAAAAGTTTAGCTAATTACTTTTCAATTGTGTTGTTTGTAATCCGTATCAATCTTCTCCATCCTTAACCATCCTTGTTCCTTTGTGGTTTATTAATGTGAAGAGTGATCATCGCAGTAAATTTTCCAATTTAAGCAATTGGAAATTGTGGTTTATTATTATCTCTTTAGTATTTTTCCACCTCACCTTTAGCATTTTTCTGCCCGTCGACTTAACTGCATAAACTCAAACCTGCCTGCTTGGGCTATGATTCCAAACCAGCAAAACTTCACAAGGCACGTTGAGCGATTCAACTTCTCAACCATCTTCTCGGGCTGCCAAATCGGGCAAGTTCTTGTAACTTTCAAGAGCGATCAAGCACAGTGATTTCATCTTGAAGTTCTTTCCTCACAGAGTCGTAAAATCTTTTGAATATTTCTTCTGTTTTCACCTAACTTTAGACATTTTTCCCAATTTTTGGATATTAATTAACAAATTTTCCCTTCATTTGTCGAATTAATTTTGAGAAATATTTTATAAAAGCAAAAGAAAACTTTTTTCCTGTGTTTGCATAACCTGATGTAAACTCTCGAGGGGTTGGGAGAATTCTCGACAGTTATGCAAACCCTCGAATTCGTCTCGGGTTTGCATAACTGTCTCGAATTCTCCCAACCCCTCTCGTGTTTATATCAGGCTATGCAAACACGGAAAACCTTTTCTATTGCTTATATGCAATATATGATATCAATTGATGAAGTTCAACGGCGAAGTTAACACGTCATTATTTTTGTCTCGAGTATAAACTACCGGTTCCAACTTTAGGGAGTAAATCCTCTTTTTAACATTTTGTGTTAAGCGTTTTAAATGACCTGGCAAGGAAGCAAAATCAACAAACTATAATAAACCAGTAAACTTAATCGTGTTGAGGAGCGAAGAACCTTAGACCTCATTTCATTTGTGATAGTACTGAATCAGCCAAAATAAGGAAAAAAAATTCCTCAAAATAGACATTTTCAGCTTGTCCAACATTTCGTTATTCCCCGGTTTTTAAAAGGAAATTTACTCTTTCTAATAACTGACACAGCGTTCATAAGGTTGAATCGTATCAGCGACCTTGTGTGAATAAGGCATGTATTTGACGACAACGATTCCTGGGGCATATGGTATAGAATAACTTTATTTGACAAAATGATTAACTGACTTGCAAATTAACTGTGGCTTTTTCGGAGAGTCTGTTCAAATTCCAATGTCATTGATCTCTTCTTAATAATAACATAGACGACAATACATAGGCGCGCGTAGATATGGAATTTTTCTTCAAGTGTTCAACTTGATATCTCACGAGTGAGCAGTAAAGAAAAAATTAAAAAAATAATAAAATAAGAAGGTTACAAACTGAAATATAGTAATGAGAAGCATTTTAATAGTACAAGTGACCTAAAGATAGAGAGCTAACACTAAAGAAACGAAAGTTTTATCTTTCCTTTTAAGATCATGAGGTTCAAGGGTTTGACCTCTTTCAACGGGGTATGCCTAGAGAAGAATATCTCAAGTATTCTTATTTTCACTTTACTTTTTCATCGTTAGTTATTACTTAGCCGTGTTCACTCAGTCTGTTCATTATTTAGCTATTCACTTGTTATATCGTATTTCCCATTTCATTTTAAATGTGTAACGTTTAACTAGAGTCATTGTCTGTGACACCCTGAAGAAGGAAGGGTGTGTCTTCCAAAATATTGGAAAATATAAAGGCCATACAGCCTTTAATTAATCAGCCCTTTTCATCTACATTATGTTAGTTGTATCTAGTTCACCAGGTGAGTTCTCCAAAATTGTTTTTCCGGTGTAAATTTCGTTACACGTCCATGAAAACAACTTCTATCAGTCGTTGCAAATCACACCGTCCAAGAACTGCCTTGATCAAGGTCATCCACGATCTCCTATTGAACCTCGATAATGATTGTGTTAGTGGGATGGTCTTGATTGATTATCGTAAAGCGTTCGACATGATAGATCATACCCTGTTGTTAAAGAAACTTGAAGTTTATGGGCTTAGTACGGAAACCCTCCAATGGTTCACCTCTTATCTGAGGCATAGACGCCAACAGGTTAAGTTGAGGGATAAACAGTCAAATGGAGCTAACGTTCCTCATGGTATTCCCCAGGGATACTCGGACCCTTGTTATTTATTGTCTTCATCAATGACTTACCCTTCCATGTTACTTCATCTAATATTGATGATTTGTATGCTGGTGATACAACGTTGACTTCCTGTGAGAAATCATAGCTCAGTTGACAAACTAGAACAGAACCTGAATTCTTCAGTTGCTGAAATCGCCGAATGGGCAGCTTAGTGTCGGAAAGCAAGACCAAAGCTATCATTACTTGCAAGCGTCTCCCCTCAAAGATCAATTACGAGATGGCTTTAACTATTAATGGAACTAAACTTGAAGTCGTCCCCAGTGTTAAACTGCTGGGTCTTGAAATTGACTCTGAACTCTCTTTTATTCTCATGTCGAGAAACTATGTACAAAGCTGTCACAGCGAATCGGAATTATATATATTAAAAAAGAAACGATCTTGCCTGCCCATGAGACAAAGATTATTGTTTTATGACTCCATGATTAGATCGGTTTTGCATTATGTCAGCTCAATTTAGAGTAGTCGTGACAAGGAGAATCTAGGTCGTGTTTTGAAATTGCAGAAACGAGCAGCCATGGTAATTTCCGATGCTGACAATCAGGCGTCTAGTGTCAAGCTGCTCAACAGACTTCAGTGGCTTCCTTTTTTATGAGGAATCGAAAATAGCTAAGTGCTGCGTCGCGTACAAACGTATCAAGGGTGAAGTACCATGGAAGGGTAAGTCATTGATGAAGACAATAAATAACAAGGGTCCGAGTATCCCTGGGGAATACCATGAGGAACGTTAGCTCCATTTGACTGTTTATCCCTCAACTTAACCTGTTGGCGTCTATGCCTCAGATAAGAGGTGAACCATTGGAGGGTTTCCGTACTAAGCCCATAAACTTCAAGTTTCTTTAACAACAGGGTATGATCTATCATGTCGAACGCTTTACGATAATCAATCAAGACCATCCCACTAACACAATCATTATCGAGGTTCAATAGGAGATCGTGGATGACCTTGATCAAGGCAGTTCTTGGACGGTGTGATTTGCAACGACTGATAGAAGTTGTTTTCATGGACGTGTAACGAAATTTACACCGGAAAAACAATTTTGGAGAACTCACCTGGTGAACTAGATACAACTAACATAATGTAGATGAAAAGGGCTGATTAATTAAAGGCTGTATGGCCTTTATATTTTCCAATATTTTGGAAGACACACCCTTCCTTCTTCAGGGTGTCACAGACAATGACTCTAGTTAAACGTTACACATTTAAAATGAAATGGGAAATACGATATAACAAGTGAATAGCTAAATAATGAACAGACTGAGTGAACACGGCTAAGTAATAACTAACGATGAAAAAGTAAAGTGAAAATAAGAATACTTGAGATATTCTTCTCTAGGCATACCCCGTTGAAAGAGGTCAAACCCTTGAACCTCATGATCTTAAAAGGAAAGATAAAACTTTCGTTTCTTTAGTGTTAGCTCTCTATCTTTAGGTCACTTGTACTATTAAAATGCTTCTCATTACTATATTTCAGTTTGTAACCTTCTTATTTTATTATTTTTTTAATTTTTTCTTTACTGCTCACTCGTGAGATATCAAGTTGAACACTTGAAGAAAAATTCCATATCTACGCGCGCCTATGTATTGTCGTCTATGTTATTATTAAGAAGAGATCAATGACATTGGAATTTGAACAGACTCTCCGAAAAAGCCACAGTTAATTTGCAAGTCAGTTAATCATTTTGTCAAATAAAGTTATTCTATACCATATGCCCCAGGAATCGTTGTCGTCAAATACATGCCTTATTCACACAAGGTCGCTGATACGATTCAACCTTATGAACGCTGTGTCAGTTATTAGAAAGAGTAAATTTCCTTTTAAAAACCGGGGAATAACGAAATGTTGGACAAGCTGAAAATGTCTATTTTGAGGAATTTTTTTTCCTTATTTTGGCTGATTCAGTACTATCACAAATGAAATGAGGTCTAAGGTTCTTCGCTCCTCAACACGATTAAGTTTACTGGTTTATTATAGTTTGTTGATTTTGCTTCCTTGCCAGGTCATTTAAAACGCTTAACACAAAATGTTAAAAAGAGGATTTACTCCCTAAAGTTGGAACCGGTAGTTTATACTCGAGACAAAAATAATGACGTGTTAACTTCGCCGTTGAACTTCATCAATTGATATCATATATTGCATATAAGCAATAGAAAAGGTTTTCCGTGTTTGCATAGCCTGATATAAACACGAGAGGGGTTGGGAGAATTCGAGACAGTTATGCAAACCCGAGACGAATTCGAGGGTTTGCATAACTGTCGAGAATTCTCCCAACCCCTCGAGAGTTTACATCAGGTTATGCAAACACAGGAAAAAAGTTTTCTTTTGCTTTTATAAAATATTTCTCAAAATTAATTCGACAAATGAAGGGAAAATTTGTTAATTAATATCCAAAAATTGGGAAAAATGTCTAAAGTTAGGTGAAAACAGAAGAAATATTCAAAAGATTTTACGACTCTGTGAGGAAAGAACTTCAAGATGAAATCACTGTGCTTGATCGCTCTTGAAAGTTACAAGAACTTGCCCGATTTGGCAGCCCGAGAAGATGGTTGAGAAGTTGAATCGCTCAACGTGCCTTGTGAAGTTTTGCTGGTTTGGAATCATAGCCCAAGCAGGCAGGTTTGAGTTTATGCAGTTAAGTCGACGGGCAGAAAAATGCTAAAGGTGAGGTGGAAAAATACTAAAGAGATAATAATAAACCACAATTTCCAATTGCTTAAATTGGAAAATTTACTGCGATGATCACTCTTCACATTAATAAACCACAAAGGAACAAGGATGGTTAAGGATGGAGAAGATTGATACGGATTACAAACAACACAATTGAAAAGTAATTAGCTAAACTTTTCAAGCCCAGTTAACCGTGACGTAGCTCCTTTAACAAGCAAATCTTTCCGGCAGAAAATGTCATAAAATAAAGTTCCATGAGAATTTCGTGAAGAAAGCAAACCAGTAGTCTAAATGTATTAAGGGAACCTTAAATAACATGAAAAGTGCAAAAGTGAAAAGTGCAAGTGCAACTTTGGAACTCGCTCAGACAGGATTTATGGGGTGTCGAAAATGTGAGGTGTGCATCCTAACATGGAAACGAGGCTCAAACTTAAAATTGTTCAAAGCTATCTATTATTTGCGCAAAATTGAACTAAAATCGCCACAATTATGCACAACAATGTTTCAAATATGAAAATGTGATTTGAAGAGGTTATTGGGTTCACGTGACCAAGCTATCATGAAAATGAGGCTCACACAAAAGTTGCACTGGAAAGCCCTTACAAGTCTTCCGAAGAAGATAGAGATTGACGAAAGTATTGTTGGGTGTATGTCATACGTGTAATCAAACATGCTTGTATTGTAAGGGGTATCATGTGACCACCCTTGCATGAAAACGAGGCTGACACAAAATTAAAGTTGCACTGGAGAGCATGGAACATGGCAAAAAAGTATGAGGTATGAAGTATTGTTGGTAGATAGCACCTGTGCATTCAAACATGTTTATAAGGTAGGGGGCTTTCAGATGAAAAGTCGACGTATGTTGCAGCATACCAAACATCAAGTAAACCAGAAAATTTTTATTAGACCATGCGTTGTCTATGGATAATGTTTGTAACCGCCGTTTGTTTTCTTTTCCTTGTAAAGATGAAAAGTCTATCATGAAAATGAAGTGAAAGTGATAAATGCTCTTAAAATCACAGAAGCATGAAAAATAGCTAAGAAGTTTGCCGGATGATACACTTAACATCATGCTAGAAGCACAAAACGTAGCTGTGACCTTATTTTCAACAAAAAAGAAAACAGGATATTGGTGCTGGGTTGAATCGGAGCTGTATGGTCCCTCGACGGTACCGCAAATACTTGAAGGCAACCATGTCATGGGCTCTCGACCATGTACAGAGAGGTGAGAACGCACATGTCACAACCTTACACGCCTTGCTCACTTTGTACTAGGAAACGTTTTCCAAGCAACATCAGCAGTTACACGAGACTCTTCAGAGTTTGGCACAAGAGCTGTGTGATGCATGCAAGGATAGCACAAGAACCCAAATGAAGTAAGCACACATGGATATGGTCAGTGCTATAGGTAATCTTAATATCCTTGAGAAGATGTCAACAATTGAAGCTGCTGACACCAGTAACCCGATGTTCAAGGTGATGCGCCCCCACATGCGTATGGTGATGGAGATGCTGGCGTTCATCAGAGCTGTCCGAACCGGAGATAGGTCATCAAACCTGATAACTCTAGAGATGTTCACCAAGTACTTCTTCGCCCATGACAAGATAAATTATACTCCTATGATTTCTGTGTACCTTGCTGACGTGTCACCCTCAAAGCCTCAGATCCAAAAATCTATGACGAATTCACCCAAGGAAAGTGGGTGGTGAACAAGAATGCTGAAGTACCATTCTGTACAATAGGAGCCGACAATGCACTCGAACATAAGAACCGCTCTATGAAAGTATCTAAATGAAGCTGCTTGGACGAAGTTCTTCCCGATAGCTCTAGAGCTCGCAAACCTAGCTAAAAAAGCAAAGAGCATAGCGGGGATGTCTTCCAAGCCTCTAGGTTGTCATTATGATCTCACTACAGCTGTCTTAGCCCGCTAAGAGGAAAGGTGTGGCACAGAAAACCGCCACTATTGAAAGGTTCACGAATCCATTCTCTGATGCACATACCGGCTTGTTTAACCTAGTGACAAAGGTTGGTATGCCTAAAACGGTAAAGAAAGATTTGTGTGAACAAAGTAAGATCGACAGGAGCCTGTTTGACTCTTTTGCAAAAAAAAAAAAAAACAAGTCCAATCTGACGAAGTCAACCTTTGGTCGCCCATGAAGAAGAGAAAACTCCTAACATGAAAAACCAGTACAAAGGCGGTAAAGGGTCATGATAGTAGACAAGATTGTTGAGCTTCAAGAGGATAGGTCTCTTTTCGCGCGTATGATGATGTGTGCAAGAGCAGTCGAAAAATCTCGGTAGCCCGCCTATGATAGCTTTGCTAACTGCGGGCCACAAAGGCCTTTTCTCTGTAATGTCAAATAAAGTCAATATTGTTGTTGTTGCTAACTCGATATAAAGGAGACTGTAGGCCAATATGAATTTTCGGTAGTCCCGCGATCATTTTTTGCTGTTGATGGCACAATGCTTCACTGTTCATCCAAGAGTAATCTAATGAACATTCTAGAGAAGCGGCATGACAATGCAGCAGAACAGAAACAACAGGAGAGTAGCTATTCCAATTCGCAGTTGTAGATGGCATGGCAGAAATTCAGTCATTTGAAAAACCAGAGTTGTTAAAAAATTACGCACAGCTGGCTGAATACTTCAGCAACCGTGGTCTGCAGACGTACATTGAAGTACTGAAGTGCGTTTAATTTTCGACAGATCTGATTTACCTTTCTCACTCAAAGAGGCCACCAGGGTTAGACGGCAAGGAGGCCAAGCTCCTGTGTATTACTACATCTCCAACACAACACACATTGCTTAAGTTCTATTGAAACAACGACTTCTGTCACACACGAAGACCAAGATGGAGCTCACCATCTATTTGCACCCAAAAGATTAAAGAGTATACTAATCGCAGTGGAACTAAGGCAACTGGTGATGGCATGGGGAAGCGAGTGTCGGGCATCACACAACGAAGTGGGGCACTTGCAAAGTAACCAAGAGGAAGCCGACACGAATATGATCTTGCATACATGTACCCTCGATGCTAAGGCTAATGGTGCAACCCAACTACAGATTCACTCTCCGGACACACATGTCTGTGTCCTTGCCCTTAGGCGTTATTCGGAATAGTGCGAGAACATGCTGTTTGTTACAGGAAGAGGGCAACAGCATCGTATGATTGAGCTGAAAACGATTGTTCAAACCCTTGGGCTAGAGACGATTGTAGCAAATCCATCATTTAATGCCCTAAGCGGAGCCGAGAACACAGGAAGTTTTCCTGGAAAGGGAAAGCTTCTCTGCTGGAAGATATTTGCAGAGGCGGATCCATCCATTATCTCTACCCTTCCATAACTTGGGCAAGCTGCTCTTCCGAATGAAGAAATCGCAGGCATGGAGAAGTTTGTCTGTCTTCTATATCAACCGAGAAGAGCAATAACGACTGTTAAAGAGCTAAGATGATTCCTTTTCAAGAACAAAACAAGCACAAGCAGACAGGCTGCCACCAACGCAGGCCGCATTGCACCTGACAATCCTAAGAGCACATTACCAGTTGATGGTCTGGAACAGCGACAGAATGACAAATCCAGCACTACCATTACCGCAGCAGTGTGGATGGCAAATGGACCAAGATGAACGTGTCCCCGCCATGACAAACCTGCCACCAGTCCCTGAAGCGATACTTCGACTTGTAAAGTGTGGATGTTCCAGAGAAAGGTGTTCCACTAACCTTTGTCAGGGACTCAAGGCTGGTTTAAACTGCACAGATCTTTGCACCTGCTCCGAGATTAGGGAGACTTGACTGTGATAACGATGTTCAGGAGGAAGATGTTCTATACTGAGATGAAGAGAACATTTCGGATGATGATGGCGACTAAATTATTGTCCAAATGAACATTGTAAATCATTGTATACAGACGAGTGATCCATGTTAAGACATTTTGTTAGAAAGGGTATGGTAGATTTCGATATACCAGTAAATCTCCTGTGAAAAGTGATTCTAATATGGCAAAAAAGTTTATTCGGTCCACTGTAATGTTTTGGCTACATCATATCACTGCTATGAACAATGACAAGGAGATGAAAACTAGTTACCTGACAAATGTCTGTCATATTTATATTTTTAATCAATTCGTAAAACATTTTCCCTTCAAAGATTGCCATTTTGGAAAATAACTAAGGCTTCATTTATAATAATGTGATTTTAACCTCGGCCTCGTTTTCGTGCAAGAATGGTCACGTGATAACCCTTACAGTTTTCTATTTTCTTTTTTTAATACTAGTAATAGTTATCACTAAAGCTGCCCCCGCTTTCTTTTATTTCTGCTCATTGAAACAAAAATATTGAACGTTATTGTTCTAGTCGGATACTAAAAAAGAACAATTGTCTTGATATGAACTCTTTTTTATATAAGAATTTAGAAAACAGTCCTAAGAAAGCACACACGCTGATTGGTTAAAAATCGTGTTTGTATAACTCGATGGAGACACAGAACTAGCGCGCGCTTGTTGACGTAGTGATGGCGCGAGCAAACAGGGGCACCCAACGACAATTTTCGGAAAAATATCTGTTCGGAAGACGATTTGAGATCTAGAATTTTCGGAACGTTTGTTGTAAAATTACTTACTTGCCTGCCTCTCCTAGGATTTTCGAACATCTAAAAAATGGTAAAATTGCCCATTTTCAACGCATTTTTACCCTAAAAAGGTCACCTAGAATTTTCGCGAGCCTTTTTCTGGCTGAAATTTTCGAACAGGTAAGGTTTGATCCCTATAATTTTCGGATCACTGGACTTTCAGCTAGGAAATCCGAACAGATGAAAAATTTATGGGGGATAAAAATATGCCCACATTCACCGTTTAAATACTAAAACACGTTTAACAATGCTATGTTTAAGTGGTTTTGAACTATATTCTCGTTGGGTGCCCCTGAGCAAAGAGAATTTACATTTCGATAATCAAAGTTAACAAGTTGTTTTCCTTTTTCTCGTCGTGGTGTTTTCTAAAAGAAATAGAAAACATGTACATCGTGTTTCTATCGAGTTATACAAACACTCGTGAAAGTTTGGGAGAACTCGAAAAAGCTGTGGAAACACTCGCCTGCGGCTCGTGTTCCCACAGCATTTCTCGTTCTCCCAAACTTCCACTCGTGTTTGTATAACTCGATACAAACACGGTACATGTTTTCTATTTCTTAAATATTTTGATGTGACATCTTGGCCTCGCTACGAAAAGTGGTGTCCAGAGCACATGCACAATGTGCTGAACGCGATCCAGATCCAGAAACCAAACACTTGTACTTGATAGCCTAATAAATTCTAAATAAAACGAAAATGCCATAAGCTATAATGTAAGAATAATACAAGAATATTTTCAGCCTAAAATCGGCAGAAAAATAAGAATATTCAGTCTGGGCCGGAAAAATAACATCCTTAGAAAAGAAAAGAGTGTACGAGCAAACGTATCTCGAAAGCACAACAGAGGTGAAATGTAAACAAAAGTATCGCGTTACAGTCGCCATATATGCAAATTAGAGTCAAGCTTTTTGTCCTCAATGAAAACGCAGCAAAACATTTACATTTGGATCCCTGCCGTAAGATTACTCAGTGAAAATAAGCCATCCAAATAAACGAGATGCCAAAGGAATATTTCAAACTTTATTCCTCCAGAGCTAACATTTGAGAGAACCTAAAACATATCTTGCAATATCAAGAGAAAAAAACTGGCAAAAAAAACAGAGGTGTCAAACTCTGCAAATTACAAGCGGATAACAGCGGAAGCCACACAGAAATATGACCTCTAACGGCTTTACTCTGACGAAATGTCTCCCTGAAAACACAGGATTAGTGCTTAGCGAAATATTCAAAGATCCTCCGATCGTACCATACAAAGGGGGCAAAACTTCCTAAGCGGCTACTACACGTGAATGGGAGTCGCGCAGGCCTGTCACCTTATTGTTATCCTTGGGTAATTCTGACGATCGGAAGGTACTATACTGATTTAGCTATTTAGTCGTAAATGAACCACACTGGCCTCGAATTTCGATCTAGTATACTTCAGGACTCTCTGAGCTGTTTTTCCCCCAAAATCCATCTTCAGGATCTCTGAAAGCGTTTTCAATTTGTTTTAGATCATAATCTCGGCCATTTCGAAGCGAGCTAATTTAATCGAGCTGAAATAGTAATGGAGGCCGGCAAATACAAACGCTTTTTAGGGACGCTTGAACTCGAGATCTAAACCAAGGACAAAGCTCGTGGCAAAGACGCCGATCCCGCAAGTCCTCGCGCCCGTGTCCCTTTGCTGGCCTCCCATGAGCGTTTGCGGGAAAAACGTCGATCCCTTGCGGGCGTGCAAGCGATCAAATCGAGATTTTTTGCGGCTATATACCGGAAATACCTACATTCTCTCTTCTTCTCTCTCTATTACGCGGGGAGTCCTAAGGTGCCTCCTCGGGTTTTTGGCCCTCTGGGGCCAAAAACCCTGCGGGGGCAATCATCAACTGGCGCGAACAATATAGTCGTTATTGCACTTCTCTTAACCCAAATTAAACAGAATTCTTGGTGTTTGAGCAGCACTGTAGCATTAGTACCTTAAACAATCAATTTTCAGCCGACTTTCCTGAAATCCAAGATGGTGGATCCAAAGGAAATACATAAATATGAAATTGAAATGCTGCCATGTTTGGTTGGGTGCTTTACACGTAAGTAATAACTAGCTCTTTACCAATAGTAGCTGGACAAAAGCTTCCCTTTTGTGTTGATCCTAGACTGTTGATTCTTCTACACGCGCTTCAGTTTGGCACTGAGGCATGAAGCCGTTCTACGAAACGTTCTGACATCTTATTTATTTATTTATTCATTCATTTTGAGAATGAAAATTAGGAACATGATTGATTTTATCTGTTTGGGAAACTCAAGAGACCCTGCACTCTTCCAACTCCTAATTTTTTGAATACTTACATACATTCGTATATTGCTTCCGAGTTTGATTGAGCTTTGACCTCTCTCACGGTAGGATTCATGGCCATCCTCACGTTGAAAGAGAAATTCTTAGAATATGAACATTCCCCCCGCCCGTGTCAATTAGACAACCATCATCTGTTGCCGGACATGGCATCGACCAGTCCAGTTTTAAACAACCTCCTAGAAATTTTGGCAAGGAATACGATGACGACAGATCGCTTATTGAACCCAATTAAGGAACATTTACACACTGAAGGGCATAAACGAATATGAATTGCTCTTTAGTGATTAAGAATCCATATCCTTCGTGTGAATCCAAATGACTTAGCTATTTTTGTTGATATGCTAATATCTCAAAATGATAAATTGACATTTTTGTAGTTTTGTGGCGACATCCTTCACCCAGAACTACTCTATTCAGCAAAAATTCCGGACATGCAGGAGAAAAAACTATCTATTTTTCAGTCTGTTTACTATTACGTCTTAGTTTCACAAGTGATTAAGAACATACAGGGCAGCATAAGTAAATACTAAAGTAATACAATGTATATTTCTAAATATGAAATGGTCTTGAAACGTTCATTATTAGTGAACGGTGACTACAAAGGATATTTCTGCATATCACGTTTGATCCACGAAATGTCTTCAGTAGCTCTAGTGACTGGTTAAACAGGTGGTAGGGAAGATTGCAACGTTAGTTAATGAATTCAGTGATCACCATAGATAACTGTTAACTCTTTATCAAAATCAATAACTAATTTTGTATGCCATGAGTCGTAAACTACTGGCATCAGTCGCCAACCTGCTTAGAGTGAATTCAAATTAAATGGACCTCATACTTTTAGAGGTTAATGCTGCAATTTTTGTTAACGTTAAGCAGATCCTAAAAACTCAGTTAGACTACGACATAATGTACACAGCGTCCTTTAAGGAAGCAAGGGATGACCAGCGGAAGTTGGCGTTTCGAGTTTAAGCAGCCAATTTCCACCTAGTTCTTCCGGCATTAGTACAGCCGGTGTGGACAGAAGAAAGGAATTGCTAAAAAAGTAACTTTGGAAGGTGACGGTCTTGGTCGCTATGAACTCAGCCCTATAACTTGAGCAAAAAGATTCCACTAGTATTATTAGGTGCTGTTTTGTTCGTTTTTCCAAGATAGAGGTCTATTGTACTTTGTTGTTCCATTTCCTTGAATATGTTGAATGTAAAGCTTTTCCGGCTTTTTCTCTCTCAGCAAAGCCAAATTATAGCTGAAGAGCTTCATCTTCACTCATGTGATCGGTTAATTGCTCTACAGCTGTATATTTTCACGGTGATTTGAACAATCATAGGACTTGTAATGACACTAGACTACCGTCAGTGCAATCACCGCTGCATATCCCTCCACGGATTTCACTCCTGAGAAAACCTACGACGAAAATGACCAAGGCGACGGAAACCAAGAGAAGAACGCAGATACAGTATTCAAATAGGATTTCCTGGAATGAATAACACCTGATCAACCGGGAATATCTCGATCCAACAAGTCTCGGTGGCGGTTCGTTGGCTAGAAGTGCTAGTGAATTGTTCATTCTATTCAGATTACAGCAACACTTTGGTGTTCGGTGTTGAACGCAATCGCCTGCTGCCTTATAGTTTGAACACAGTTAGATTAATGAAGTCAAGGTCACGATGGCATACCAATCTTCAGACACGCTCCTGAGTTACATGCGATTACAGCAAAGTAAATGTCAATTACATAATAATCTAATGATTTTTCTTGAAAGGCTTCTAATACTTTGCCGTTTTCATTTCGGAGCATTTTTTTAATGTATTGTGACTGACCGCTGATGAATTTACATCTTGCAGGGAAAATCGTTTTCAAATCATGCTTTTAGTGAGGAACACTTTCGAGATACATATTACGTAACAAAAAAATCAACTGGCTTTAAAAGCAGGGAAATAAAGGAATGCTACAAGTAAGCCCTCGAGACTAGATTACTTAATTAAGGTGCGGCTAATCGCTTCATTGATCTTTGAGAGATCGTGACAGCCTCTGAAAGCCTTAATACAACGAGTAGAAATGTCCATTCCCGAGCTCTAAATGAGTCATATCTCTGCATGGGTGTCATGAAATAAAATAGCAAGTCTCTACTCGATAAACTTCTTAACTTAAGGATGCGCTACTGCACACGTTGTCAGTGCTTGTGGAATATGCAAACGAGCATCATCATGTAAAACAACTTGCGTTTCAAGTGCTTAGATGTTACATATCCAGCTCAAGGACTTATCGCAGAGCCCCTCATTCAAGGTCGAACTAGATGATATTTCAGGCGTGCATTTGCCACTTTATGCTTATCTGTTCCGGCTCTCAGACATACGTAGCAGTCATGACGTCGATCGCCTTTGTTCCTTAATTCATTTTTTGGAAAATGTTTGCAAGGCTGGAACTCACTCAGCATACCACGAACTCTATCAGAAACTATCAGTCGAGAACAGTGTTACTTGTTATATGATTTATCCCCCTTTGTGCCTTTAAAGGTCAAGGTCCGAGAAGAAACTTATACATGTAGGCTTATTGTGAGAATAGAGGCTTGACGACGTCGTAACCCTCGAGCGGGTGTGCAAGGAGGTCGATATCTTTTAAGAGGTTTACCCTATGATGCTGAATTGCTGTTCCTTCAATTGCAACCTTCACGCAAACTGTTTTGCTGCCCCATTTGATATTGCCATGGCAACCCCTTTTTGACAGACATTTTTTTTTTCTACTTTTCTCGAGAGCATAGCAGGGTATTTTTTAACAGCTATCAATTGAGATTAATTTTTCATTTTTTCACTCGGCTTTTTTTTTGGATATTTGGAGGTGGACCTGGCATCATAATCACAATGTTAAGTTGTAGAGGAAGCCTGGAAGCTGAGAGTTATGCATTTCAAAAGGTAAAATGATTTTGGTATGTCTTACAAACAACTAAAACTCGGGGGCGGGGGCTCTATCCAACTCATCTGGTAACACGCAAGTTAGATACATGTACGATCCAACACGATTTCCGTCGTTGTCAGTCGCAAAATTACTATTCAAAGTGAGAACATGCTCTTTTTATGAGTACTGATGTAGATTGTGGTCCCTGAGATATACGATTGTAATAATATGACAACGAAAATTGTTGATGATGGTGAAAATGTAGGATACACATTCCCCTACAAACAGCAAAGGTTGATTATTAATATGCCAGAGAAAGTAAGACCGATTTCGGAGAAAACGATTTCTATGCTAACTGTGTTGCATGTCTAGATGAACTGCGTGCTCTTTCTAGAGCATTACGTTCAATTTTTACACTGCCAGCTATAGTTTTGTCAGTTAGCAGCTTGTCATTTTTTTTCTCAGACAATAAAGGCCCGTGGATGTCACGACAGCAGCTGCCATCACTTAATTAGACAAATGCTAGACAGCCACTTGAAGGCACGCATACTCATATCTAGAACTGTAGACTCTGACGTAAAGAGACGTGAAACATAATAAACTTTACTCTAGTGTCAAATTTAATACATTCCAAATGTCACTTACAAGTATCCTGACTTATTATTCACAGTGATGCTAGGCGAATCCTAAAAAAATGAAAAAATCTATTCCGACAACACATGGAGCATCAGAGGTTAGAATACACAACGCCGTGCGCACTACTTTGAGCAACAACAGAAAACGCTGTGCTTTAATCCTTTTACTCGTTTCTTTTGTTACAAACATTTTAGAAGATCTTAGAAGATCAAAAAAAGAAGTATCATCACAATGTTTAGTGGCTCCTAGTACTTCTTGTCCTAACGGAACGGCGACATGTATTTAAAGCAAGAATATATGTTCACTGACATATCATTTTATTAAAAAGAAAGCTCTAATAAATACATACATGCCACATTATCGTTTTCACACATCACAGGAAAAATAACTCTGCAAAAGTTGTCACTTCATCGAGCAATTAATTTCCTCCGAGCGAAATGGAAGTTATGCTTTTGTTTTGCGCAGGTTTACCTTTTGGGTTTCTCACACACTGGACAATGAATTTAAAATCATAGCTGGAAGCGTTCTCGGTCCACTTGATTCACTCGTAATTAGCATATGCTTTGCAAACCCTACGCAGTCCTCCAAGATTCGTTAACTCTAATATTCCACAGGCTAGGATCCGGCCGGCGCAATTCAAGGTCATTGCTGTGTCCCTATCTGGTGCAATTCAAGGTCATTTGCTGTGTCCATATCCGGTGCAATTCAAGGTCATTGCTGTGTCCATATCCTGGATACTCCAACTTCTGGTGCTCCAAACTTTCGAACTATTTTTGAAGACATAGAGACCAGAATAAAACATCCCAGTACAATTAGGGTTAGACTGTACTCCAAAACCAATTCTTGAATTGTGAAGAGTCTATGAATTCTGGACTGAATAGCTGCAACTGAAGTAGTGTTTTGGCGCAGATTCATAGTTCCTCCTGACTTTGATCATGAACCCAACAGACGTCTATGCAGCATATAGTCCGGAAGGTAATTAGACAGACCTTCATTCAATAAACGTGATGGGAAGAAAAAAAAGTACTTTTAAAACTTAACACTGAAACTGTATATGTACATGAGATAACAAGTACACCAATATCAATTGTGTCAGCACGTACTCACAGTCAATTGAGGGAGTCTAACCTTTGCCACCAACCCGGCGTGGAGATAAGAAATGGAGACCACGTGACCCGGGCCAAACGGAACATTTCAAATTATAGCGCATAGCGAGGAAAGCAGAGTAAGGTAAAATTTTTTGACGATTACTAAACGGTATTTAATTTATTTATTATGAGTTTACTTTACAAACTTTGATTAGACTAGAAGCTTTCTCTACAAACTGTAGGAAAATAGTACAAACAGTTGACTATATGAACAGCTATTTCGCAATCGTTAAAGCGAGAGCGAGAGACTGGTTTGATGACCTTTCCGATTGTTGAATACTCGTCTCCAGTTGTTTAACTAATCTCCTTCCTTGTAACTGTATATGGAATCCCCTAAATCGTTTCCTCTGTAAATCCTTATGCTTTTCATAAAATTTAATGAGATATCAATTTCACCAAATTAGAAGCCTATAAGATACAATGTAGCTGCAGAAAAAACGTTCAATGCTGTTCTACCGCATGCTCGTCTTTGAGAGCATACATGTTTTTTGATCAACCTCGTTCATGTCAAAATTGTTTACATGCCTTTACAACGATAGGACGTGTTGGAATCTCTGCACTTGTCTAACACTTATTTCACTGCACAGTTAGAGACGTAATTAGTACCACACATCTTAGCTTATCATTCATTGTCTGAAGAGAGCGTAAAGATATATGGCGGTGCACAGAATTGCATTGAGTGAGATAACTGTTCGTGTGTATTTTATTTGAGATGTTTAGTTTATGTCCAGGGCAGGGTAGAGCTCCTAAACGATCCTGAAAGCATCATGTCATGTACCACGCTCTGCTTCAAGCTGAAATCTTCCCTGCAGTCCCGGAAGGGCGGGTAAAAATGCAGTCAGCGATTTTCTTACTTCTCTTGCACCTGAGGATTAGATAGCCCTATCGAGTTCTATCCAGTGGAAGTTTGGGAGAACGAGAAATGCTGAATTTTAACCTTAAGCTACGGAAATTGCAAACCAATCTCGACATGTGGAGGGCACGTGATCTTACGCTATTTGGAAGAGTACTGATAATCAAATTCTTGAATCTTTCACAACTCGTTTATTCAGCTTCAAACCTCACTGTTCCTAAAGAAATAACTCCGATAATTAAGACTAAACTGTTTAACTTCCTTCGGAAAAACAAAAGAGACAAAATTAAAAAAGCCGGACTTTATCAAGATCGAGAAAAAGGTGGCATATGTATGACAGACGTAGAAACTATGATTAAAGCTCTGATTCTAGCTTGCACTGTTGACCCCAGAAATAAGAAATTGGAAAACAATTCCAAATTATTACCTGAGAAAATTTGGAGGTTTGAACTTTCTATTAAGATGTAATTATGGCGTAAAATAGGTAGACGGTTTGCCCTTGTTTTACAAACTGCATGATATTCTTCAATGAATTAGAAAGTCTCTCCCCTACGACGGAAAACAAGATATGGTCCTATTTAATAACAAAGACATTCTCGTCGGAGGAAAACCAGTTTTTATTAGTGAAGGTTTGACCGTAATAGTTGTCTACCTAGGACCTGCTGAACAGCAATGGTGAGCTACTGTCCTTCCAATTCAAGAATTTAACAACAAATATGACTGCAATACGAATTTTCAAGGGAATATTAACGAACACTTGTGAGGTGCTGAATGTGACCGCAAATTATAATTTAGGGAAGAAAAAAAAATTACTAAGTAAGTGGCTCTTTTTAACATCAGACGTTTTAATTGACAGCTCTTATCCCAGTGTCGGAGGAATACATACAGTACAAGTTAAAATTAAATCATGTAGTCATCATTTTGCCCCATTCAAAAAATGACTCGGAGGTTACAACCGAATTGAATTGAGATATAAAACAGTTATTTTCTTGCCTTCTTAGCTGTTTTCCGTCTTATAGAGGTGTCCGTTAAGAGTCGACAGTTGACCGTATCATCTGAAAATTCCTGGGGTCATGTTACGTCGACTCTCTATAAACCGGACACCTTTCTAAGACGGACATCTTAGGCCGGTCCCGATGGTGTCCGTCTTAGAGAAAGTTGACTGTATAACTTATATTAAACAAAGCTTTAATTGGCCCCATAAGTGTACACTTATGACAGAGCAGGAAAAGTATTATCAGGACTTTAGTAAGTAAGTAAGTAAGTAAGTAAGTAAGTAAGTAAGTAAGTAAGTAAGTAAGTAAGTAAGTATAAGTAAGTAAGTAAGTAAGTAAGTAAGTAAGTACGTAAGTAAGTAAGTAAGACTTTATTTAACGAAGGTAACATATAACAGTAATAAAACTGATAAACTAATGGCCCTCATTTTGTATAATCTCAGAAAGGTTTATATAAGAGTTTTTTAAACTTAACATATATAGATTTAGGTCACCCTGAAAGCGGGGCTCCTGTACTGAGCCCGATTAGGCTAAACCAGGATAAGGTTAAATTTTGATTTCAGTTTTGAAACTTTGCGGTGAGGTTTTCTGTATATTGTTTGGCCTTCTATTTTGAGAAAAATCGATACGTACACGAAACAAAAGCTGTAAACAAAAATTATTTGCAGAGAGAAAACATATAATTTGGTTTACTTTCAAACCCAGCTCTGTTTTCAACAAGTTAACCTGACAGGAGCCCGCGATCCAATCGAAAACCAGCACTTGGTCAGCTGTCAACTTTAATTAAACACGTGATCTCGATGAGCTATAAACTTGAGACCGCGATGTGGTCACGTGATACTGGTCAGCGCATAACTTGATTTGACAGGTGTCAATTGATCATAACATGATGTCATACTGAAGTGAATTAAGAAATGACTCTAACTACATTTTGGAGGGGGTGGTCTAATTTAAAACATATTTAAGCTATCGCTTATTAACTTGTATAGGGGGAAGTATTTGAACGAATCCTTTTACTTTTTGGTTTCAAGAACTTTGCTCCGTGGTCACGTGACTTACCACACCCAACTGTTTACAGAAATTTGAATTCAAATTTAGAATAGTTTGCAGTTGCAATGCTTGACCAATTTTGATTTATTCGAATGGCTGGGTCAATGACTATAACCACTGAGTTTAGAGAATTAATCGGGCTTTGATAGATTTATTTCTTTTCTTTCAATAACATTAACAACGTACATCAATTGGAGAGGGACTGAGACTAGACAAAAAAAGGAAATAATGACTGAAGCATAAAACCTCTTAAGAATCCTCATTTAGAACGACATATACCAAGGTAAGGTTAAGGTTTTGAAGGATAAAGCGAGTAATTTCTAGTATTTTTAAGTCTCCTAACTTAACCAATCATATTTATTTCATTTTAGGGCGTGGTCAGTCACGTGACCACATAACTCGAGCCGGTAACTGTAAGAAAAAAAATAACATATAACTAGACAATTGGAAACCAAGATTTTATGAAAAAGACTAAAATCAAAAAGAATGTCCAAAACATCACATATAAGCCAGACACATGCCTTCATTCACGTGAGTATATCCAACAAGTACACGGTAAACCAAGTCTGCATATCTCTGCCAAACTATTATTTGGAGTATGGCCGCCATCTTGCGAGACTCCAGACTCCACCACCGTCGTCGTCGTCGTCGTCGTCGTGCGTACGCACCCGCGAGCAATACCTCTAGCCATGATCACTATGAGAAAATCAACTCATGGGTTTCGTTTTCTTTTCTATATGAGTATGGGGCTCCGCGCGCTCGGCGGAGCGAAGGGCCGCCGGAGCTCCGCTAAAAATGTTGAATAAAGTTTTTCTGAATTTTTTGCTTCAATTCAATTTCACCAATTGATTTGTCCATTGTGACCATTGGAACTGATGCAGCATCCCATTTTGAGTCAGTTCTTGAGGCAGGGATCTAGTATCTGAACTTCAGCAAAATATTTAGGAAGTTTAAAGAGGATTTAAAACTAAAGAAAAAGTTTCGGAACACTACCAGACAGTTGTTTGCCCCCGAAAGGGCACCCTAGGCTGGTGGACAACTGTTTGGTGTTCGTCTACCAATTTTCAACTACCAATTTGAAAACAACATCAAATTGATCTTCCAAATTTCCTATTTCCATTAATTTCACTAACTCTTGGAGAGAAACTTTTTATCCTCAAATATACCCAAAAATCACCAAAAGATTTTTACAACAGCCCGAACTTGCGTAGAAACGTGGGATGAGCAGAGAGATTTTCGACTGCTCGAAACGTGAACGAGATACTTGCGTTAAAACCATAATACCGCACAACAAGAGACATGATAGTCTCTTGCGCACATCCAAAATGCGGCCTTCATGTTAACCCCCGCCTTAAATTTATAGTGTCCGTCGTATTGAATATGAGAAAGTGGAAAGGGCTCACACTAATAGGAAGAATACAGATTGTTACTTTTTTATTACTCTCTAACTTTTGTGTAAAGCAGCGTTAACTGTGGTCACAGATTTGATCAAAGGGAAACGCAGCGATATAATTAAATGTGCTGCTCTTATCAACGATATCGAGAATGGTGGACATTCAATCTATAAGCCCGGAATCCTCGCACAAAGGGTGATGGTGTTAATTTAGGTAGAAAAAACATCAGTTCTTCTAAGGTAATATTGAATTACTTTATTTCTCTCTCTACCTAGCTTCTCGCTTTTCATAAAAACACTGCATGAAATGGTCTGTATAAGGACCCTTCCTCAGGTCGTATACAGTCAGTATATCTATTGGTATAAGGCAAATATAAGGATGAGGCAGGATGTATAAGGTCCGTATAATGATCAGTATATTTCAGGGTATGCCAAGAAAAATACCAGGATCTTATACACTTGTGGCAGGATTCCTTATATGTCAGTACACATTTCAGTATACATCATGTATACTGTGTGTAACAGGAGGTATACTGGGAGGTACGTGGAAGGTGTGTATACGGAATTTTACACTTGTGGCAGGATTCCTTATATATCAGTACACATTTCAGTATACATCATGTATACTGTGTGTAACAGGAGGTATACTGGGAGGTACGTGGAAGGTTTGTATACGGAATTTTACACTTGTGGTAGGATTCCTTATATGTCAGTACACATTTTAGTATACATCATGTATACTGTGTATAACAGGAGGTATACTGGGAGGTATGTAGGTTTGTATACGGAATTTTACACTTGTGGTAGGGTTCCTTCTAGCTCAGGCCACATGTCAGTATACAGTATGTATAATGGGAAAATCAAGGGGTATACTGAATGTGGTGTGGAAGGAACCTGTGCTGATTTCGTATATCTTGTGAATAATGACCACTGGTTTTCAGCTGGAAAGAAATTTGTTTTCAGCACTCTTAGTGACAGGGTTTTAGGAATACAAATCTCAGATTTGAAAATGCTTCATTATTAAACGCCATTTTTATCGATTTCTTCCCTGCTAGTTTTATTAATTAAACATTTACAAATTAAAATCTGATCGATTTCTATCTTAAACTCAACGCAGTGGAAGTTGTCTCGTGCTTCTTTAGCTTGTACTATCCAAATGAAACTAACTGTGGTATACAACAAACAGCTATTTTATATGTAAAATGTCCTCTGATTTCTAATGGAAACACAAGGATAACATGTAGGCTACAAGTTCCCTTTCCTTGGCCTCCGTGGCCACAAGGATTTAAAGTTCCTTGGCTGGAAATAACTTGCCAGTCTGCAAGTTAATGCAGTCTATTGCATCCTTCTTTCAAACTTTGAACCATTTTTTTCTACATCCTTTTTGATGTCTATAGACAATGACTAATCCTTCTTGAATTGCTGCAACCAGTTGTTTTGTCACCGAATCCCATTAATCCTTGCGTGATCTCTGTGCATCAATTGGTGAAATGCATTTCTTTGTTAATTGCAACTGTAATGTTCTCTACACTGCTTTTTATGAGCACCAGTCCACGAAGATGTTCCGTACAGAGGATGCCCTGCAGTTTGTTGTCACTTAGTGTCGTCATTGAAGGCATTATGGGGTGGTAGAAAGTCTTCTTTCGGAGACTTCAGGCAGTGTTGAACACTCTGAATTTTGTTCTTCTGTTAAACATTTTATAGACTTAAATTGACATCAGAATCCAGACTGTGATCACTTCCATGCTGTACATCCTCTGCCTCGCTAGGTTCATTCCCATTTCTGTTGAATTAATTAAATGACTCAGGTTTAGTTTTATGAATGGTAGAACAGAGAATTAACTCTGAAGTGTAAATTAAAGTGTTAATTGACCCCATGAATAACCCACTGGGCGTGAGCCCTAGTAAAGGGAATCAGGGAACCACACGAGGTAAAGAAAAAAATATTTTGACCTCAGTGGGAATCGAACCCACGACCTACGGATTAGATCCACCGTTACTCTGACGACTGAGCTACGAAGTCGGACAGAGAAAGTCGAGGACGATTTAGGTGGTGAATCGCAGCGAAGAGAAAGGTACATATGAATGTGGTGCCGCGTAGCACTATGAACACAAATGGGTGGAACAGAGAATTAACTCTGAAGTGTAAATTAAAATGCTAATTGACCTCATGAATAACCCACTGGGCGTTAGCCCTAGTAAAGGGAATCAGAAAAACACACGAGGTAAAGAAAAAATCTTTTGACCTCGGTGGGAATCCATCCCACGACCTACGGATTAGATCTACAGTTGCTCTGCTGTCTGAGCTACGAAGTCAGACAGAGAAAGTCGGGGACGATTTAGGTGGTGAATTGCGCTGAAGAGAAAGTCAGGGTACATATAACCTTGCATACGGTCGGCGCGCAGGAAACTTGAATTGACCAATCAGAATTCAGAAGGCGGGAAAAACTTTACTGTCCTGACGTCAATGTAAGTTTGCAGGAAAGCCATTGAAGCCAGGCAACTCTTGTCGCTGGAGATGGCACTAAATATTCACGAAAAGGGATTTAAAATTGTCAAAACCCTATCAGTTCTTAAAATGTGAAAAACAAGAAGTTTGTGTCTCCAAGCTTCTAATTTGGCGCCAAATCTGAGTCGCCGGCGTCCGGCATGGCAACTCGCTTGTATTCGTCGAGTGTCGCCAGGTAGGGTGATAGTTGTCTTATTTTGAACAAAATATCCTGTTTCTCGTCCAACTAAACCCGGAATTCTCGAGTTAACTATTAGAAGAAGCCAAAGCAACTTTAGCATTGCCTCTATTTTTGTTACCTGCGAAAAAAAGGGCTATTATCGTGTCATTTTGGTAAGACAGCTAAGTTTTGACTGCCGCTCGTACTGCGGGCTCAGCCGCCGTATGCATGGAAAGGGTTTTTTTCTTTACCTCATGTGGTTCCCTGATGCCCTTTACTAGGGCTAACTCCCAGTAGGTTATACATGGGGTCAATTAGCACTTTAATTTACACTTCAGAGTTAATTCTCTGTTCCACCATTTGTGTTCATAGTGCTACGCGGCACAACATTCATATGTACCTTTCTCTTCGCTGTGATTCACCACCTAAATCGTCCCCGACTTTCTCTGTCCGACTTCGTAGCTCAGTCGGCAGAGCAACGGTAGATCTAATCCGTAGGTCGTGGGTTCGATTCCCACCGAGATCAAAATATTTTTTCTCTACCTCGTGTGTTTCTCTGATTCCCTTTACTAGGGCTAACGCCCAGTGGGTTATTCATGGGGTCAATTAGCATTTTAATTTACACTTCAGAGTTAATTCTCTGTTCCACCCATTTGTGTTCATAGTGCTACGCGGCACAATACTCATATGTACCTTTAGTTATATGAAGTATGGCATACATGTACTACATAGCCCATTGCAGAAACGTGAGAGCACTGGGGCGAGTTTCTTATATTGATTAGATTCTCTACTTGCACAAATCCCATAATACATCTCTTTTACCCCCCATAAATTTGCATAGGCATTGTTTTAGATTACTCTTGAGACATGTTCATGTCCCAGGAGAAATTGCAAACAATGAGTATGCAAAAATTTTGGGGGGTTAAAGAGGTGCATTATGGTATTGTGCAAGTAGTGAATTGAAAATCTAAACATCTCAGGTGAAATGTTCATGAATGAAAAGCTACCCAACCAAGTTTAAGAGTTTTCAGCGAAAAATTGTCCAAATGGGAGCCTTGCAAAAGTTGCAAAATTCCATACAAACTCATAATTTTCTGGCCTGTCTACCCAATCCATACAAACTCTCTATTTTGGGTGACAATTGAAGAGCTACCATTTTGCCCTTTTTCCTCCTCCAAATACTTCTATTCGTGGTAAAGTCTCTCAAATTTAGTTGATCTTTCATTTGAACATCTTACTTTTTCAAACAAACGGAAAAACAACCATACTCTTTCCCAGTCCTCTCACGTTTCTGCAATGGCCTATGTACATAGGTTTCTCAAACAAATGGCAAACAAATCAGGAGAGTGGAATTTTTCAGTACAAAAATATTTTCCCCCAATATTATGTCTGTATATAAACACCTTACCTTTCAATTTGTTTTTTTTGAGTTAGCAACTCATCTCATCTATGCACCTCTTCCTTCCACTCATCAGTCAAGGCCCATGGGAGAGTATTCATTGTAGGTTTGTTATCCTCTAGATGGCCTGTTATTGCCATTGATGTCTAAGAGAAATAGAAACGTGATAAGTATATTATAATTGTAACTTAATTGTTGTTATTAAAAGCATAGGCTTACTGTGAATATACATTGTACAAGACAGTAAGGTAAAGTCTGCATATGAGCCAATGGTGGCCCATTAGGCCAGAGCTTATTCTGGTATCTTCAGCATGAAGCAACTAGGAGTATTTCTACTCCCCCCTGGATGCGATGCTAGTCCATTGCAGGGTTACCCTCCAGCATTATCGATGGTGCCATTTACACACTTGGGTGGAGATAGGCACCGTGAGAGTCAAGTGTCTTGCCCAAGAACACAACACAATGTGCCCGGCCAGGGCTTGAACCTGGACCCCTTGCTCTGGAGTCAAGCACACTAACCATGAAGCCACTGTGCCTCCCACTGTACAAGACAGTGTTACATGTATTATTTGATAACAAGTGACAACAGGCTGTCGACCCAGAATAAGGTAAGGTTATACAATGTATGTATTTCAAAAAAAAACATACATAACATGCACATGTTGTAGTTTAAATTTGCTTAATGTTTAAATTTAGGAATTTCATTGAGATACTGGTGGTTGCTTCTCAGTAAAAGTTTGGAAGTTTGGCAGACACCAACAAGAACTTTCGTCCCCTACTGGCACATATTTTATTGTTTATTAAGTAACTTGTCAAATCCAAACCAGGAGCTCTAAGACAAGGGAACTCTTACCTGTACTTTGAAGTTTTTACCATACAACCCTATGTATTTTTGGACAACAAATTATCAACTCAATAAAATGGTACCACTGTGTTGTATTTCTTGAGGACTTGTGGAGAAATTTTGCAACGTTTGATACCTAGGTTTTGACATGTTCAAGCTTACATTGGTACATGTAGATGCAACCAGTCATGCATCAAATAACAAATACATGGGACAGTGTTCCAGTTAATTTTTTTTTTTGTGGCAAGGGGTCATGTAATTTCCAGTGGGGTTGCACAAGGTAGCTCTACCTAGCTACACTTAACCGCAGCTGCAGCACTACGTAAAGCTAAGGGGATAAGTTGGGGGTAGGGGGTTGTTGGGCAAACAGATAAAGGATTGACTTTCGGGAGTCTAAAAATGTTTGATATTTGACACCTCAGAATGCTTTCTGGTACAGAAAATTCATAGCAAAAGTAAACAAACTGATTTTTCCTCTCGTCAGTGTCGGGTCAGGTAGCGGTTGCTGTCGGGTTTTTGACACGAGACTCATCTCTTATCTGGAACACTGATGGGAAAATACAACGTACGTGCACTAAAGGAGCATTTTCATTGCTTAAACAGCAAGCATTTCACTAACCTCAAGGTCATAACTGCACTACAGTGCAAAGAATTCTAAATACAGTATGTAGTTTCACCCAGTAAGAATGTCAGCTATGTCAGTGCAAGTGCCTGAAACCTGAAGATTTAATTAGGGCAAATAGTATTAAAGCTACATGTACATGTACAAATGACACAACAACATACACATTCATTGTACAGTGTGCAAAGAAAGGGCTCTGCTGCTCAGGGCTGATGGAGTTTCTAATCAGGCTCATGGATTTGGTCTGTAACTTGCCCAATAGGCAAGTGAAGTTTCTTACAAATATTAGGGGAAATTCAAATTGCATCATTACTGCATGAGATGAACTTTTGGGGGCCTAGTCTGTAAATTTGTTTTCTTTGCACCCTGACTATTTAATGTGTTTTTAACATAAAAAGACACAGGTTCAGAATAAACATATTGCTGGTCCTTCAGCCCAGATTGAGTAGAAGAAGTTCAAGACCTGGCCAAGCTCACTGTTTTGAAAATTCTTACATTCAGAAAATTAAGCCATGAAGCTATCAGATTGCTTTATTATACATTGAACGAAAAAAAAAATGGAAGTCATGTTTTTGCTTCTTCACTGATGGGAAGCAACACAAAGCGTGTGAACTTGACATGATTACCCATGACCTTGAGTGTCCTTGAGATGATTATTGTATAATCTGCAGTTATGACTTCACAGGCGCTGATTTCAAAAATTCACTGTATGCTTTTGGCCAATCAGAAAATAGTTAGAGGGTTCAATGTATAGTAACATGGACTACCGGTATTTGGCAAAGCAGGCCAGATAAGGTCTGGTGGTGTGGGTGGCTTGGACCAAAGCAGGTTTCACTTTTTTAACAATGGATTTACCCTGTATGTATAGTTCTCATGCAGGATCA
>JAHPZR010006833.1:40000-42834 GCA_019787425.1 Platygyra sinensis | reverse complement strand
TTTTTTACACACCAAGTCGAAAATAAATTTCCGTGCAGCTCAGTTGTCTTCAACTGGTCGTCGACTAAGTGAGTGTTTGAGTAGAATGTTCAGAAGGGAATATATGTTTTGCTTCCTTAATGGTCACACAAAAGTTCGAATGCTTTTTAAAAATTCAAATTTGAATTCAGAGCAGAGATATTAACATAATGATGCAAGAGACCGCAAACGAAGATGCTTCCGGCTTACGTAAGATCTGTAAAAGATCCAATCAGTTCGAGTCCCGCTCTGAGCACTACCTGAATTATTATCATTATCATTATCATTATCGTCATCGTCATCGTCATCGTCATCGTCATTATCATTATTATTATTATTATTATTATTATTATTATTCTTGAATTTGTAAATAGTCTTTTTTTTTACCTATGAATAAAGTTATTATTATTATTATTATTATTATTATTATTATTATTATTGTTAAGTGTATATCGCTGGCTGGTATCGGCGGCGTACTTTACATCTCTCTTCTCATATATGAAACAAACGAAACAAACTTGGCTAAGGCAAACTCTAAATGTTCTAGAGTCAATTAAGTAATGTCATAGAATCAATAACGCGGAACTCCACAAGTGTCCAATGCCATCAAAATAATACCACTAATAATAAGAGGTTAAACCTAACAGCAGAGAGGACAGTGCTCTTAAACTGAGCACTACCAGGAAGCCAGTTTGTGACTCTGTAAGTCAAGTCTTTCAGGGCAGCGAACTGCTCGACCACTTCTGGTTGTGTACTGCTTGTCTGGCTGGGAGGTCTCAGCACTGGAGGGTGTGGCAGGTTCCCGTTGTTAACTTGATGGACCGTCGCAGAATTCCTAGGACAGCGAGGAAGACAGAGCAATGAGATGGAGTGTACTGTCATCTGCTGCGAGATCTGAGCAGTGTTCGGTTGCATTGGCAGCTTCGGTTGATCGACGCAAGTGTCTCAGGCTGCTGTGGTACTCGTGCCTACCTGACTCCACAGTTTAAAGGCGTGGGCTCACATGTAAGACAACGATGGCAGGGTTCCACATTTTGGATCCTTGGCTCCTTGCCATTCTCACTTTGTCACCTGGGCACAGGGGCGGAAGATCACTTTGCTGGAATTTCCGATTTGCTTTCTGCTGGTTTAAACGTTGCATGACGTCTTGGCGGTTGTATGCTGTGGGTGTGAGTAGCTCAAGAAAAGAGTGAAATTTGTTTCTCGGGCGTCTGCCCATCAGTAGCTGTGCAGGTGATAGGTTGACATCTTCCAGCGGCGTTGTCCTATAATTCAGGAAGGCAAGTTGCTTGTAGGCGGCTTTCCTCCAGAGACACTTTACTGTCTGCACAGCGCTCTTTGAACGTCACCATTGGCACTGGGAAGTTGGGGGCTCAAAGTCTTGTGAGCAATGCCGCATTCTTTGCAGAATCTTGGAAAATCCTTAGAAGCGAATCGCGGACCGCCGTCACCTCGGACCGCTTAATCGCGCCTTCAGTTATTCTATCGTTGCTCTATTTAGATCTCGTAGTCTGTCCACTTCAATAAACTTCGAGTAGTAGTCGACTGTCAGTAAGTAGGTTTTGCACTCAAAATCGAAGAGGACTGTGTCCGACAACAGCATCATTTAATTGCGCTGCACTTTAAATTACAAGTGTCAGTAGCTTGTCACCCAAAATAACTATAAAGCTAAACTATTTGGGTAACCATTAATGCAATAATTAATTAACATTTTTTTGAAAGCCAGTAAAGAGACATCCGAAGTTTGAGCAATAGAATTTAACAGAAAAAATAAATTAAAGACTTAAATAAACTAGCATCATTATATTTAAAAAACAAAACATACAAGTTACCATATGTAAACTAGATAAACAGGAAGATATATAACTACTACATCGCATGTAAAAGAGACGAACCTTATAAGTTACAGCGGGATAAATCAAAATTAAAAACAATATGGACTAAACCAAAAACTAAGTTCAAGATAGAAAGTATATATTAAGGAAAAATGTGGGATTTGTAATAGTAAATTGTGTGATAAATCATCCCCACCGTCATGAAGGAAAATTTGGGAGTTTTTACTGGAAGTAGCGGCTCAGAGGGGTTTCCTTTGGAAGCCGCCGCACTTGGTATACTTGTTAACAGTTTCCTAAATGTCGCTGGACAATACAGTATAACACTTGACGAGCACGTTGTTTGCATTTAATTATACCCAGGTGTGAATCATGGACTAGGTTCAGCATTTGTCGCTTAAGACTGGGGGCACTATGATTCGCATTCCTTTGTAAATGATTCCATCGGATACGGCTAGTTCACTACTAGAGTCCCAATACGGGCGTAGTGATGTAGGTACGTCCTGTCGAACGGTTGACCAGCCCTTCAAAATTATTGTTTTAATCTGGTTTAGTTCACGCTCAGTGTGCTCTTGTAATTCAGCATACTTGTGTTTGGTGATGGATAGAAAGTCCAGAGTGCTGACTTGTTCCAGGTCAGTGATCTCGGGACTGGGTGTATCAGGCAGATATGCTCTTGATAGAGTGTCTGGTAGATACATTTCTTTGCCCTTGCGGTCATAACATTGAAGATTTAGTATCATTCTTTGTAGCCGTATTGATGCTGCTAGTAGAGGTTCAATCAGAATTTGTTCGAGGGCCTAAAGATCATTGTACACGGTCACTTCCTTGCCGAATATGTAAGGATGGAACTTCTTGCATATACAGCTATTTCAATTTACGTTGTCGGATCAAAGCTTCAAGCGTACGCGACAAGACCGAAAGGTGGTATGGGTAGATTAGAATTAATTTTAGGCTTTCGTGATTGTCGGCGCGAGATGGACA
>JAHPZR010006833.1:25000-35000 GCA_019787425.1 Platygyra sinensis | reverse complement strand
GCCTTGTGAGCCTGTACACGTTCCGAGCCATCCGGCTTTTTCTTCTGCTTTGAGTTTGCTGAGCGGCCCGTTGAACACGAAGCCGACATGATTATTAACTCCAGGTACAAATCGTTGTTGTCCCAATCAATATGAGGGTGATCAAACGGTATCTGAGACATCATTCAGGATGAAATGCGGTTCTGATGGCTTGTTTAAAGCAAGGATTTTTCAGATGTTGTGGTCCACTCTGGCACATGCAACATACAGAAGCCATATTGTTTATTTTCGAGTCCTGTGAGCATGCAATACAAGTGTATACCGCTGGCCGGTATCGGGCCACATACGTTACAACATGAACAATAGGCTAGTTTCGAATTGTGCAGAAACAAAAGAACAGAGTCGAGGTTCAGGGGAATAATTTGCATTTTCCTTTGTTAAGGACAATACAAAATGCTAATTATTCCCCTGAACCTCGACTCTGTTCTTTTGTTTCTGCACAATTCGAAACTAGCCTATTGTTTTGTTGTTTTTCTCCATGTAGTGAATGGTATTCTAGGAGCCGGTAGTTATGGTATCGCTATGGCCAAACACTCCCCCTACATCAGGAACATCTCTGTAGCTATATTAAAACTGCAGGAAACCAGTGTCCTGGATAGCTTATGGAGAAAATGGTGGGAATACAAGAGTCAATGTCCCAAGGAAAAGAGTGGAGCAGGTTTGTTGTAGGCTTGTTTATGCGCTATTAATTTTTTGCATCCCTTTAAGAGGATCTCAATGGGGTTAACCCTTAACCAGTAAAACAGGTCACGGAGAATACCCAAGCTTCGGGCGGGAAAATTAGAAATGTTAACCGTCAGCCGTAAAAGAAGGAAAGTGAAAGTGTCAAAATCACTTTTCAAGACTTTTTTGTGTCTTGTCTTGTGGCTTGTAAGCTATACTAGCCTTCATATATTATATATTTCCGCCCTGAAACTTTCCAAGACCTTAAATATGTTTTACAGCCGTCATGAAAATATATTTTTCTTATTTTAAACGATGAATATTAATTTTTAAGATTTCTGTTAACCGTTAGCCATAAAAGCCACCACGCCATTGAGATCCTCTTTTAAAGCAAGTTAAAAGGTACAAAAATATTTGGTCGACTCAGTGTCGAGAACACAGAAAAAAGAAGAAAATAGGGAATTATTTCAAGTAAAAGTTAACAGTTGACTCCGTGGCGCAATGGTAGCGCGTCTGACTCCAGATCAGAAGGCTGCGTGTTCGAATCACGTCGGGGTCAGCTTTCATTCTTTTTCCTGGATCAAATGTACGAGATATTCTTCATTTGCGCTCTATTTAGTTTATGAATCAGGGAACTCATAATGTTATTGAAAGGCTGGGACTTTGATTTGAACCATTGCGCCATATGCAGCTGGAAAATTTATTGAATATTAACTTGCATGTCTTTTTGACTTAACAGGTCTATATAATGCCACATTCATTGAAATGCTAAATCCAGAATTATAGTTTGCAACGTCAGGGTACTGAGCAAGACCCTAAAGGACTGACTCTAGAGAGACAGTACATTTTATTTTATTTTTCCTCTCCGCCTTTATTCTTTTAAGCCCATCCCTTTCCCTCCCTCTCACCCTATGAGAAGACATCGACGTTCTTGGAGAAGCAAAATGCATTATTCCCAGTGGCTCTGGGGATAAATCTGATTTTATCCATTGAGTACCCGACACCAACAAAACAATAATGGGACAAACATATCGACCTACGAGATTAGAAGGAAGCAAACATTTTCAACAACAACATAGGAAGGGAAGGGGCTTGGACAAACATTGGCACAATACACCTGGGCTTGCTAAATATGAAATTGATATTTGTTTTTCAATCTGCACAGCTGTAGGCGACAGTAAGAGGATTCAGTTGGAGAACATGCTGGGTGTGTACTTAGTCCTAACAGCAGGAGGATGTTTCTCTGTTATTCTTGTGCTTGTCGAGATGTGGTGGAGAAAACATGGAACTAATGTCATGGCTGCCTTAAGAACAAAGTATTCGTTTATGAGGTGAGTATTTGTCAACACCAACACGTTAAATTCCGTCTACAACTTTTATTTAGTAGTAACTAGATGGCTTCAATTCTGATATGTATTCTCGCTCGATCATGTTAGACAGAAACTGACTGACAAGACCTGAATAACTCTTACCTTCCGTGTTGAGTTACTTACAACAGACAAATTATCCTTCATCTTTTAATCACCGATTGTCAACGCTGTTTTAAATGCAAACCCCGCCTCAAAATGTGTTCAAACCAATTATGATCAGAGTCATTATAAGCATATCCCGACTTGTCATAGTTTGGTCACTGATCCTAATATTAACTGTTCATGATATAACCTTTGCCAATAATGACCTGTGTATTTTGAATGACTTTCCCAAAGAAATGACTAAAATGATAAGCTCATTGTAATCGTGAAATTTGGAAGGAACTTAGAATTGGCCAGGTTTAAATAACCAACCATAAGTTAATGCGGAAACTGTTGAAGTGTAGCACTTGTAATACAATCAGCGTTGTATATATTTTGTACTATGACAGCAACTGCATTTTAAGGACATAAATAAAATAAAAGTTAAGAATGTTGCTGGAAGTGCCAAAATCTTAACAAGATTTTGGCACTTTTAGCAACTTTCTGAACTTTTATTTTTTATTGTAGTAACTATTGCCACGCAGCATACGAAGTTTTTAACTTCTTTCATTATACATTTTCTAAAGACATAGTTCATACGTAAACTCGTTACTCTTCTACATAACTAAAACAAGAAACGTAAGTCAAGTTCATAAACGGCTTATTATATAGATATTGATGAGATACCAGCGGTCATGAGATAAACTTTTATACAGCTCATTACACAATACTTTTGTTTTATTTTTTCCCAGAGAGAAGAGTTCGACGGTCGTTCGTGTCCAGCCGTCAGCTGTTCAATCAAAGAATGAAGAGAAAAACGAAAAAAATCAGAATAACGAGGGAACACCGTGCTAATGACACTAAAACAACATGTTACCCATCGTGTCCTATGCTGTAACACTACTAAAAGCAATCGAGAATATGAAGAAAACCTGCGGCAGGCTTTCTGAGCCAAGTTATAATATATTGGGAGATATTTACAACTGAGGTGGAATGAAGCACAAGAGATGCAGTGCAGCATTTCAATTGACTTTCAATCAGTAGCATACTATTAATAGGAGACACTGTTGCTTCCTCCATCATCACGTTACTTTACCTCTTGCAGTTTTACCCTAAAAGCAAGTAGCTTCCTGAGCTAAGTCGAAACGGAAAATGTATTTTTCATTGGGTGTTTTTTATGTGTAGAGTGAAACGCAACCTATTTGAAAAGGAATTGCTTGAGTAGCACGAAACATAAACGAAACAACTTAGTAAAGGTGTGAACAGTTTCTATAGTCCGTGGCTGCCACTGGCGTGCAGTGAAGTTCTGTTTAGTGAAACATCTTGATATGACGCTAAGAAATGCAGCGCAGAGAAGAAGCAAAGCATTTCGTTTGTTAATAACAGGCAAATTACGAGTAAAACGGCAATTGGGTCACCTCATGTATATAAAAAGTTATCTAGATGATACAGAATTAACGTTTTCCTGTGGTCAGAACAATACCTCACTCGTTCTTGAAACCCGTAAGTTCTCAAAAAAATATAGATCTTGAGTTAATCATACCGTACCCCACCTTACCACGTAACCTTGTATCCATGCCAGCCTCACGATAGCGGTGAGATGGAGGGGAGATATAAATAGTTACTCCTGGATAGTCAATTCGGAACAGAAATTTGTATCAGAATGACGAGTGTCAAGATAGTTCAGTTATGGGAGATAGCCTCGTCAATAATCAGTTTTGTGTTCTCAGTTTCATATGGCACACACTGGCAAGGGAGGCCAAATTAGTGATACATTTTGTTTAATTAGAAATGAAGCTATGGAATTAACACTTTTACACTTGTGAATATTTTAACCTCTCCGTCATTGATTTCGATTATAAGAAAAAAAGGAAATTAGACTATTAATAAGAAAAATTGGCCGGGTTGTTCGAAAACCGTTTCTCCCAAGCCCAGGATTCAAATAAAATTAAGCAAAGGTATTAGATTTTCTTGTATAAAAATGTTTTTCAATGCTTATGTTTTGTAAGAGAGTTTGAAATTACTCCCACTCACAACTACAAGACAACAATATAAACAGAAAATCGTCTAGATAAGTTACAAAACTGAAATTAAAATTTTCTCTTAAATTTTGGGTTAGCTTAATCTAGCCATGAACAACCCGGCCCAGAAAGCTAGTCTGCTGACTATAGTTCAGGCTCGGTTACCAGCCGCTGTTCAGGAAAAGAGTCCGCACTCTCTTCTCATGAGCGGCGGAAATCAAGCCAGCAAGTCCAAGAGCTATGTACATGTAAGATGTCTGTTGAGTAGAGAAGAGAGTTGGCTTATTAAACACTTATAATTTGGGCTACTAAATGGCTTGTTCTCTTTTATATTACTGAGTCGGAAAATAGAACCATTTAGCGACTCATTTCACTTTTTATATTAGCTAAGTAGTATTTAACAATTATTCCCTGAAGACGAAGTCATTGGTGAATATTATTATAGTTCATTGAACTAATTTATTCTGTTGTTTTTCAAGTTACCGGGCACCAACCAATAGCGTAGCTCCATCTTTCTGTATAACCTCACACAACCCACGACAGACCCTTCTCCAAAATG
Source organism: Platygyra sinensis (assembly GCA_019787425.1). NCBI lineage: Eukaryota > Metazoa > Cnidaria > Anthozoa > Scleractinia > Merulinidae > Platygyra > Platygyra sinensis. Next base: position 30,267 of record JAHPZR010006833.1, on the reverse strand, counting down.
GCGGCCGAAAATTCCAATAGGTTAAAATAAGCTAAAATTAAAAACGTATACCAACACTAGAAAGAACACCTTTACTTTAGTAACCCTGCAGCATTTCAGCATTTCATTTCAGCATTTCAGGTGTAATATCAGCTGAGAAAATGTATGTTGAAAATTGAAAAATTTAATTTGGGGGGGAGGGGGGTAAGTTTCTAAAGAAACTGTGGTGCGTCGGTGCATGGAGTATTACACCCTACTACTCTCTGGAGTTGTTCTCGGGCCTTCCGAGTTCAACTCCTGGACCGCGTTGTGTAAATAGCCAACTGGTTAGCCTCCCATCAGTAATGTTTAGGTTCAATTTGCGATATTTAGTTTCTTGTTTACAGTGTCCCGAGTTAGCACTATAGGGCTGAATACACTCGACACAAAGTTATTATTATTATTACTATTATTATTATTATTATTATTATTATTATTATTATTATTATTATTATTATTATTATTACAAGATAATTTGGTTTTATCAAATTATACAACCCAACCTGACTCCGTGGCGCAATGGTAGCGCGTTTGACTCCAGATCAGAAGGCTGCGTGTTCGAATCACGTCGGGGTCACATTTTACTTTGTACTATATTTACATGTTGTTGCCTATTTAGATTTGTAAACACTCGAAGAGAAATTTTGTATCTCCGAGCAGCCATGTAATATCCTCTATTTATTATATGGATACTGATGACATACCAGCGGTCATGAGATAAACTCAATAGGCATATAGATCATTATAGAATACTTCAGTTTTTTTTACCTGAGAGTATAGTTCGAAGGTCGATCGTGTCCAACCTTGAACTGTTCAAGCAAAGAATGAAGAGATGAGAAAAAACGAGCTTCATTTTTCACTACTTTCTGCTGTACTTTAAATGAACAATGCTAGAGTCTATCGATCTCTAATAAACCTTACCATTAATAGCCACGCAGACTCAGTGGCGGAATGGTAGCGCGTCTGACTCCAGATCAGAAGGCTGCGTGTTCAAATCACGTCGGGGTCAGCTTGCGTATTTTGCTATTATTTCGATAACCATTGGCATTTTGCAAAACGTAAAAGCGATACTGAAAGGCGTAAAAGTCATGAAACAACTCATAAGTGAACGAGGCGGGGCAAGGGGGGTGGAAGAGGTGAGGCGTGAAGACCTCCCTGTCAGTTTGACTCAGAGGGCCCGTTAGAGCCTGGAGGGTACTGCATATAATGCACCATCCATATGGGGAGGCTCCGCTCAAAAAGCGTGCCGTTTTCAGTGGTATAGAACATGAAAACGGTAGGATTTCCTAAATAAAGTATAAGTAAAGAAAAAAGTAAAGAAAACTGCAACTTAGTTTTTTAAAAAGCCCTTTTAAACACCTCGAACAAACGAACCTAATGGCTTATTCATCCAGAAGTGGCGGCCTCACTTTTGCCTAAAAATATTTGTTATTTCTTTTCTCAGAAACTTGTTCCGTTGTTGTTGCAGTTTGAGATTTTCATTCGCTTTTCAAATCACATTTTGATCTATCTCCCCATCCCTGACAGAAATCAGATTGAACAACCCTACAATTTAAGATAATTTGGTTTTATGAACTGGGTTGATAATGTGAATTGGTCACCGTAAAGAGATTCGGAGGCTGACGTTTCGAGCCTTAGCCCTTTGTCGGAGCGAATCGTGGAATTGTGGGTCGTCTGTGCTTTATATAAAGAAAGATGGGGCTACGCTATTGGTTGGTGCCTGGTAACGTGAAAAACAACGGAATACATTAGTTGAATGAAAAGCGTTCATTGATACCGTGCGGATTAAGAGTGCCGAAATGAAAAATAAATTTTTGTTCTAGAGTTTTACGGCTTTCCGTGTTCGAGTCCTTGATGTAGGGAAAAGCTGTAGACTGCTAGAATGATTGGGCGGATTAAAGTGTCTCGCGAGCGATTTAGATGCGTTTTTATCGTTTTTCTCTACGTCACGAAGATGTTCACGGAATCAGTCGCCTAGTCGTCTCCCTGTTTCGCCGATGTATAATTTTTTGCAAAGAGTGCAAGTTATGCAGTAGATGACATTGGCTGAGGTACAGGTAATATATAGATTTAGGCCAGCCTAAAAGCGTAGCTCCTGGGCCAGGTCGATCAGAGCACGATTAAGCTAACCCAAGAAAAGGTAGAATTTTGATTTGAGTTTTGTAACTTTGCGGTGAGGTTTTCTCTATATTGTTTGGGCTCCTGTTATGAGTTTTAGTGATCACCATATACACAAAACAAAGCAGCAAAAAACATTTGTATAGGGAAACAGCTATATTTTGGTTAACTTTAAAACCTGGGTTAGCGTTAACCATCTTCTGAATAATCCTGCCCTGTTTTCCACAAGTTAACCTGTCATGAGCGCACGATCAGAACGAAATCCAGCACTTGGTCAGCGGTCAACTTCAAAAAAAAACACGTGACCTTGATGAGCTCTAAACCTGAGCCCGCGATATGATCACGTGATACTAGATCACGTGATACTGGATAATATGGATGTCTAATATCAAAGATATATGCTGTAATACAAGACTGCATGACTTGGTATTAGACGGTGGATGGCAGCCATGTTGTGCGATGTCGTCGTCGTCGTTCGTCGTCGCTAGGCGCACGCGCCCGTGATCCATGCCGCTAGCCATTTTGACCATAAGAAAAGAGCTGCATGGGTTCTTATTTCAATGCATACATGTGGTCCTGTTTCTATAATTATGGGGCTACGCTAAAATGATCAGTGATCTTGATGGATCGCTTGAGTCCAGACAATTTCCCGACGTTGCAAATGAAAGGACATGTTTTGCATCGTGCGCATTTAAAAGTTCCGGGTTGTTTAAACGTTTGGAATTAATTTGTGACTAAAAAGTTACCTAAGTCCTATGTTTTTGTCGCGTTTGAATGAAATTTATGGAGGTTGCGAAAAGATTCTACCAGAATCGGGATCATTTTGAAGTAATTTAAAGTGTTTTAGAATGATGGATTTTACTGCACGGCTGTGAGCATGAAATGTGAGGGTGAATGGAATTCTATTATTATTCTCCTTCTGAGACGTTTGTAGTGCTGACTGCCGATCAATTTGTTGGGCGCGATGATAGCCTGCTTGAACAACAGAGGCAGGATAGCCACGTTTGTCGAAGAAATCGCACATTCCTCTGATTTTAAGGAAAAATCAGAGTCCTCAGTACAAAGGCGATTAAGTCTAAGAAACTGAGAACAAGGAATGGAATTCTTGACATGTGATGGATATGAAGAAAAATCCAACAAATAACTATGAGAATCTGTGAGTTTTTAGTACACACCGGTGCATAAACCGTTACCTTCGATGGAAACTTTGATATCTAGAAATGCTGAAGAAGTATCGGAAATTTCCCAGATATATTTAACACCCGAAAGCGGAAGTCATATTAACCGACCTGACTCCGTGGCGCAATGGTCGTGTCTGACTCCAGATCAGAAGGCTGTGTGTTCAAATCACGTCGGGGTCAGTTAATTTTTTATTCGCTATTATTTTGATAACCATTAGGATTGAGAAAAACGTAAAAGCGGTACTGAAAGGCCTAAAAAGCGCGAAACCTATCGTTAAAAGAAATGGAAAATGCTGTTGCGTTGAAAGTTTCTGTTATTCTCCACTGTATGCTTTAGCTGTTCTAATAACTTGATGAAGTGAAGGAGGCGGGGGCTTTAACAAGTGAGGGATGATCTGTGCCGGTATGACTCAGAGAGTCTGTTAAAGTGGAGAGAAGGGGGCGGGGGGTGGAAGAGGTGACGGGTGAAGACCTCTGTGTCAGTGTGACGTAGAGAGCCCGTTAGCGCCTGGAGACGGTACGCCATATTATGCTTCATCCATATGGAGAGGCTACGCTCAAAAAGTGTCCAGTTTTCATAAAATCTAAGGATTTCCGGAATAAAGTATAGGTAAAGAAAATAAGAGAAAAATTAACACTCAGAAAAGAATTGGAAATTGAAATCTGTTTGGATCTGTTTGCTGGGTTCGCAACACCTTTATTTTATCTTGAAAACGACATCTAGTCATTTGAACGTCTCCAAATACTCCAACTTCGCTCATAATCAAACCGCAGTAAATATGTCCGAGCCTTGTGTCAATCTCGTTATAGCCTGCCAAGTTAATGAACTGCTAAATCCAGAATTATATGTTTCAATTTAAGGGTATAACACAACCTTTTTTTTAGAAGTAAAATTGATATTTGTTTTTCAGTTTGCACAGCTGTGGGTGAAGGAAAGAGGATTCAGTTGGAGAAAATGCTGGGTGTGTACGGGCTTACAGTAGTTCTTGCGGCAGGAGGATGTTTCTCTCTTATTCTTGTGCTGATCGAGATGTGGTGGAGTAAACATGGAACTAATGTCATGGCTGCCTTAAGAACAAAGTATTCGTTTATGACGTGAGTAATTGTCAACACAAACAGGTTTAGTTCCGTTTGCAACTTTTAGTAAGTAGTAACTACTTGACTTCAATTCTCATATCCATTCTCCCTCGATCAAGGCAGTAATTGACTGACAAGACCTGAATTAGTCTAACCTTCAGTGTTGAATTACTTATAACAGAAAAATATGTCCTTAATTATTGGTTGGCAACCTTGTTTTAGATGCAAAAGATTCGCCTCAAAATGTGTTCAAAAAAATTATATCAGTCATGAGTCATTATATGCATATCGTTATACTTGTCATAGTTGGGTGACTGATCCTAATATTAACTGTTCATGATATAACCTTTGTTAATCATGATCTGTTTTTTTTATTGACTTCCTTAAGAAATGAGCAGCTCATTGTGGTCGTGGCATTTGAAAGTAACTGCGAAAACTGATCAAGTACAGCACTTGTAATACAAAAAACATTGTTCACGGTTAAATTATTACCCGAAGGCGAAGTGAATATTGTGGAATAACTATTCACTGAGCCTAAGAGGATTAATTGTTTTAGTGTAATTTCAGAACTGAACTACAGAGAATAACGGATTAAAACATAAAAGACAAGGACGCAATTGTTCGTTTGCATAGAGTAGAGTTTTAATAATAAGCTTACATGTACATCGATTGTGAATCAGTTTACTCATCGAGTTCAGCAGAAAAACAGACAAGCGAAGCATTACGAAAAAATTAATCCGGTATCTTTGTTTTATCTCTTTTAACTTCCTTCATAGTTGTCATCATCGTCTCAAAAAGAGTAATAGATATCGGTCAATGGGATCTGACCTGCTGGTGATCAACTATTAAACCACTGCGTTTACGATTCTTAAA
>JAHPZR010006833.1:5000-22500 GCA_019787425.1 Platygyra sinensis | reverse complement strand
GAAGTCGTTGAAGTACGGTTTTATGGTATGGTAAATGCGCATATTAGCGAGTGAAATGATATAAACACAGAGCTATTTTATTTTGAAAAAGAGAAAAAAAAGGAAATTTAACAATATCGGCCCACACTCGGAGTCGATCGCCGTACATTCGAACGGCAGAGATGCTCAGTACCACTGAGCTACGTCAACATTATTTGTGCGTCTAGAGAAAATAAGCATTCGAATTAGTATCAACCATACTAAATACCCCAGACAACACAGCGGGCTCGAGTCTGTACGAGGATTTTCTGGGGCTAGTTTGTCCATTACCAAACGACTGTCAGTGAGTATATTTGGTGTTTGTGGATTTTTCGGACACTCGGGAGTGCCTTTTTTAAAGCCTAGAGGTCAGATGAGTTCATTCGTCGGCAAATAGAGTCGCAACGTTTGTTTTGAGGGAAGGTCTTTATGGCTTGTTTTGCACCGAGACTCTTCGTAAGCTACACACAACACAGTTAAGCCTAAACAAGATGTTTTGTTCAAGAAGCTTGATTTCGAAGAAATCGGAGTGAATCAACGTAGTAGTTAAAGAATACATTAATCGTCGCGATCACTGACTGGATGTGGAGAGAGTTTAACATTCGCCATAACGGGCCGTTTGTGTTGGACGTTTTTCGACATGGTGAAAGAAAAGTTGTTGACACAGTTTGTCTTGTTACTTTTCCTTTGATTTCCTTGAAGAAAGACCTGGTGTCCAGCCTGAACGGGAAAGGAGTCAAAGCTATAGTTTTGGGGCCAGAAAGTTCTGACACCGCGGAAATTAAGGATGCTTTTGAAGGTAAATACAAAGTCCGTGTGTTTGCTAAGTCGGTGTTCTGTCAAGTGGGTTTTGAATACAGACCGCGAATTTAAAGCAGTTTCCCGGACTTTACAAAACAAAAAGATAATGTACAGTATTACATCCAAGTTTAATTCAAAGTTTGAACCACGAGTAAAGCCACGGCCGATAAATTGACTGCAAAAGCCTGTCGGCAAAAACTCAAGCTCAGTCCGCCCGTGAAGAATTAGACAAGCTGTCACTACAGGGGCACCCAACGACAATTTTCGGAAATATATCTGTTCGGAAGACGATTTGAGATCTAGAATTTTCGGAACATTTTTTGTAAAATTTCTTGCTTGCCTGCTTCTCCTAAGATTTTCGAACATCTAAAATATGGTATAATTGCCTATTTTTAACGGATTTTTACCCTAAAAAGGTCACCTATAATTTTCGGGAGCCTTTTTTCTGGCTGAAATTTTCGAAAAGGTAAGTTTTGATCCCTACAATTTTCGGATCACTAGACTTTCAGCTAGGAAATCCGAACAGATGAAAAATTTTTAGGGGATATAAATATGCCTATATCTACCGTTTAAATACCAAAATACTTTCAACAATGCTATGTTTTAGTGGTTTTGAACTATATTCTCGTTGGGTGCCCCTGTCACTATCACGCAGCGAAGCACGTTTGCGAAATTTTGAACACTTTTTCCTTTTTAAATAGTTTTTTCTGCCTCATCTTGAATGAAAATCTATTGTTATTGAACTTTTTGTCGCATTTCTTTCATTTGGTTACCTTTCTTTGGCAAATTTAGGTATTTAAAGTTAACAGTATTTTTGCATCGTGGATTTCTGCATATTTAATTTACAGCTATCTCCGCGGCCGTGTTTGTTCACTTTATTCGCGTCATTCAAGTACAAGGGTTAAGTTTTTTTTTCAGCTGCTACAAAACACCTGAGAAAAGAGCTAAGTGGGTACTAATTTAGCACAGTTGAAATACGATTTATCGCTAAATAATTGGCTATTTTTGTCGTCTTTTTTATTTACAACTTTCATCTTTCTTTCACTACGCTGTATTATTTGTCGCAGACGAAGAAATTATGTCTTTTCGCTTTTATTTTCCAGTATTTTCTCTAATGTTAACTATCCGCGCTATAGTAAATGAATTGAGATTTTGTTGTTTTCAGTGTCGTTCTGTCCTCCAAAGTCAGCATAATTATTAATGCATTGAAATCTGATCTTAAACATGGTTGTGATTACTGGGTATATGGTTTATTACTCTCCTTACGCTGGCTCTGAAATATATCAAAAAATTCAGGGAATAAGGGGTAGGCTCTGAATCATTACGTCACACCCAGATTTTAAATTTGAATCCGAGCAAGTGGAACAAGTCGATTTCATTTTATCGAAGTAATAGTCTACTTTTGGCAAGTCTAAGTGGTGGTGTTCATGCAGCATGTAAAAATTAACTTTAAATGGCACCCTGGAACTGAGCTCTTTCCTGTGGGTACTATAGGCAACTTGTTCATTCTATATTCTTCGTTATTGGCATACTACATTAGTTACGTGAGTTGGAAGTCTTTTCCTCTCTGTTTGCTTAATTTTCTCTAACTTCCCTCGACAAAGGAAAATAAGCTTCATTTCCTTGTCGCCTTGTTGCAACTTGGAATGAAAATATCGCCTAGACTTTGCATTTCACTGAATGTTTACATCGGAAACCTCCATCAAAAATGTCTTGAACTTGGCCTTGTACAATCCTTATAAGCACAAGATGACAAGTCCAGTTTGCAACAAAACTTAAAACTAGTTTCTGTTTATCTCATTTGATAAAGAGAGAATGATTAATGTTTGATTAAGACAGTATTGCCTTGAGTTTTCAATACTTCCAATGTTCACTTTTTAACCACATTTGCTGCCAACTATTTCTTGGTAAGCCAGAAACAAAAATGAAAAATGTTTTAAACATTACATCGTTCACCCTTGTCAAATGTATAAGCATGATCGTTTCAATTGTAATGCCTTCTTATCCAACTATTACTTTTTCTCTTTGGTACGTTATGAGTGAACACTGAACCACTGCTCGTACTCTAAACATGAAAATCGGCCACAATATTCCCTAAACCAAATAATATTAAACATATAAATCCAAAAAATATTTCAATTCGTTTGTTCACTTCACGAGTTTGCTCACAGGGCACTTTGATTATATTTCCAACTCACCATCGAGAGTTTAATTTTTCCGTCAGCAGAAGGAAAACCAGTATATTACCAAATAAGGGTAATGAATCTTTGTTTTGCCGGAAATTATTGAGCTTCAAAGTGGTTGTCAAAACGGTTGTTAACTTTAGAGGGTTATATAGGATCCCACCCAAAATATTTTATCTTAAAAACGACACCTAGTCATTTCAACGTCTGCCAATACTCCAACCTCTTAGGGCGTTGTTTTGACGGTTGGTTCGTAACGAACATAAATGAACCGTTAGCCGTAAAAGCCACCACGTCATTGAGACACTCTTTAAACGCTGCTTAAAAGATACAAGAATACTTGGTCATCTCAAGGTTATGTCCAAGAAGACTAAATAAAGAACAGTTGACTCCGTGGCGCAATGGTAGCGCGTCTGACTCCAGATCAGAAGGCTGCGTGTTCGAATCACGTCGGGATCAGCTTACCTTTTTCTGGAAATAAAATTGATATCAGTTTTTTTAATCTGCGTAGCTTTGCGCGAAGTAAGAGGATTCGGTTGGGAAAGATACTGGGTGTGTACTTTGTTTTTGCAACGGGAGTATGTTTCTCTATTGTTCTTGTGCTTTTCCAGATGTGGTGGAGAAAACATGGAACTAATGTCATGGCTGCCTTAAGAATAAAGCAGTCGTTTATGAGGTGAGTGATTGTCAACACCAACAGGTTTAATTCCGTTTCCAACTTTTAGTTAGTAGTAACTACATGGCTTCAATTCTGATATCCATTCTCGTTCGATCAAGGCAGCAACTGAATGACAAGACCTGAATAAGTCTAACCTTCAGTGTTGAATTACTTATAACAGAAAAAGATGTCCTTAAACACAGGTTGTCGACGTTGTTTTAGATGCAACCACCGCCTCAAGTGTTCAAAAATATTTATCACTGAGTCATGGGTCATTATAAGCATACCTCTATTTGTCATAGTTGAGTCACTGATCCTAATATTAACTGTTCATGATATAACCTTCGCCAATCATGACCTGTTTTTTCTAATCATGGACTTTCTTTAGGAAATGAACAGCTTATTGTGGCCGTGACATCAGTTGAAAGGAACTTAGAATTGGCCAGGTTTTAGCTCTGAACCATAAGTTAATGCGAAAGCTGTTCAACTAGATCACTTGCATGCAACTGATACAAACAGCATTGTATACATTATGTACTATTACAGAAACTGGAGTCTAAGGCCGTACTTAAACTCGGTACTCTTGTACATCACTGTAACAGGAAACGTAAGTTAAGTTCGACTTTATTACACTGGATACTGATGACATATCAGGGGCCACGAGTTAAACTCCATAGGCATACAGCTTGTTACAGAATACTTTAGTTTTACTTTTTTTTTTACCAGAGAGAAGAATTCGACGGTCGATCGTGTCCAGCCTTTAACTGTTCAAGCACAGAATGAAGAGAAATGAAAAAAGATTAGAATAACGAGGGAACACCGCTATTCATCGTTTGGTAAATAGGTCCTCTCTTCTTCAAGCACCCTGTTGCAAGTTCGATGTTTAAAGTGGTAGGTAGTTTGCAGTCTGAACAGAACGCAGGGCTGTCGGAAACAACAACAAGGTTTTTTATTCCAGATGAACGCAGTAACTCCACACAAGACTTCACAACAAGCACACCCGCTAGACTTGTAAACAATACTTCAACTTCCGCCACTCTTGTATAAAGACAGCGTCTTGCCAGATATCCACGTAACCTCTCTGTTACACTTCAACAAACACGACCTCTGTCGAAACTTTACACGCGACCTTCGTCACACTTTACTGAGTAAACACTACTGACTCACTAGATAATTCTCTCTAAACACTCATGGGAAGAAACTATATAACAACTACACCGATTCGCTTATATACTTTACAGCATAATCTTCTAGAACTTTTTGGCTATACCAAATAAGGTAACATTACAATGTAAAACTATTTACAGCAGCAGACGTAAACGACTAAAATGAATTGCTTTGTCACCGTGACACGAGACTAATTAATATGTGAGATAATTCGAGACTTAATTAGCATATTCGCAAATGTTCCAAGTCACGCAACAATTTTTCGTAACACAATCAAAGGATCAGAGAAGTCAGGGAATGCACGAATCAAGAGGTCCATCACTCTGCCGTGTCATTCGAAACAAAAAAAAGAAAAAAAAAACTGCTGGATACTCTCTATACAGTTAACTTAGAAATTTGCATGATTTTCAGTAGTTTGCACTCTCCTTTAAATGGAAAATGCTAGAATCTCTAACTGATTTTACCATTAAAGGCCACTTCTGTTTACATGTGGACTCCGTGGCGCAACGGTAGCGCGTCTGACTCCAGATCAGAAGGCTGCGTGTTCGAATCACGTCGGGGTCAGCTTACATTTTTTGCTATTATTTTGAAAACCATTCAAGCATTGAGAAAAACGTAAAAGCGGTACTGGAAGGCGTGCAAATCATGAAACAACGCGTCAAAATAAATGAAATGTGCTGTTGTGTTGAAACAGATTCTGTAATTTTATACTGGATGTTTCAGCTGCATTAATAAGGGGGAGGTGGTTGGAAGAAGTGAGGGGCAAAGACCAATGATCTGTGTCAGTATGAATGAGAGTGCCCTTTGGGGCCTTGAGGGTACTGCCCATAATGCACCATCCATATGGGGAGGCTTCGCTTAAAAAGCGAGCCGTTTTTAATGGTGAAGAACATGGAAACTTAAGGATTTTCCGAAGAAAGTACAGGTAAAGAAAATAGTGGAGAAAACTGCCACTTAGTTATAATTTAAAAATCCCTTTTAAACACCTGCCGCCAGAGACGTACCTAATGGTTTGTTCTTCCAGGACTTCTGATAGCCTTTCTTTTGCCCAAAAATATTTGTACTTTCTTTTCTCAGAAAGTTGTTCCGTTTTTTGTTGTTTGAGGATTTCACTTTTTTTAGGGGAACAGTTTTGATCCATCTCCCCATCCTTGACAGAAATCAGATTGAACAACTCTACAAGCGTAAATTATACAAATCGACCTGACTCCGTGGCGCAATGGTAGCCCTTCTGACTCCAGATCAGAAGGCTGCGTGTTCGAATCACGTCGGGTCACATTTTATTACGTGTGTTATCTATTATTGGCTATTTGGAGTTATTTTAGCTTTTGAAATGAGTTTATTCACAATAAACTACTAATGTACATAATAAAAAGTGCAAAGCACATGGGCCTGGCCCCTCACATAGAAATTCCGCATTAAAACAAAAACCTAGAGTATTACTTTAGATTCACACTGTCAAATATAATGTTCAAGAATGTCTCTGTACGTTAACAACTATAAAATTGACTAAACTAGAGAAGAACATGAAAAGAAGAGTCGGCAACATTACAAAGTTTAGATTCCCAGGCGGATGCAAAATCGGACTGCGACAAGCGAAAGTGATCTAAAGAAATTCTTTTCCGGATATCTGTTTTAATATAACAAATAATTGCCTGGGAATCTTCATGACCATTATGAAAAGTGGCTTTATTTCGGAATTTCCAAATTCCATAAAGAGTTGTTTTAATCAGAAATCTGGCCAAGCGTGCACTCTCAGCGTCTGCGCGGGGCCATTGGAAAAAGAAGACGGAAATGCAGTTAGCGAGAAATGTCACACCAAGAAGAGTAGACAAAAAGGGCGAGAAGTGTGACCAAACAGTTAGCGAGAAATGTCACACCAAGAAGAGTCGACAAAAAGGGCGAGAAGTGTGACCAAACGGCCTTCACGCGGGAGCAATTAAGGAAACAGTGGTCGATTGTTTCCTTTCGAGAGCACGACGCACAGCGATCGGAGTTAATGTAGCCCCAATTTTTCAATGCATCGCGAACCTTAACCGCGCGTAATACAATTGACCAAAGTAGATCATTTTTGAAATTCTCACAAAAGTCATCACGAACAAGTGACCAATGCCGATCCAGGTCAAAACCAATAGTTAAAAACGAGACCCAATATCGGTGAATAACGGGTGAGGATGACTTTTCCTTAAGTAGAGTGTAATAACATTTCTTTGAAGTAAAAACAAAATTGCGCCAGTCTTGGCAAGACAAGATCTTACGGAGACTGGTCAAAACAGAAAGGCAATTCGAATAAAAGGGTGTTAGAAGTTGAGCACTGGGAGAGGAGTTATCCCGAAGGAAACGCCACTCCGGTCGAATAGGAGATAGCTTAGCCCCGAAAAAATACTTAACAAGATAAAAAGACTTTGAATTGGCATTGGAGCAATTAGAAACTACGGATGGTAACTTTAAGGCATCTGCCTTGATCTTAAAGTTAATGATGCCTAGACCCACCTTTAGGAAGGGCTGATGGCACGACTGTCGGCTGACGGTCTCCATTCGGCAACCCCATAGGAAAGGCCAGATCAAATTATTTACCTCGGAAATAACCCATTTAGGGACAGGAAGAATAGTAGCTAGATACAGGAGTTTGCTAATTCCTATTGTATTCACAATCAGCGACTTGCCCACCAGGGATAAGGGGCGGGATTTCCAAAAATTAAGATGATTTTCTAACTTCTTAAGCTTTGGCCGCCAATTTTCAGACTATGCGTTCTGTCCGAAAACAACCCCTTGATTTGCATTTTTGTTACCCATGTGAGGCCAAACGGCTGGTCAGCGCGAGAGCGCCACGCGCCCAGCCACATGACCTCTGTTTTGGATACATTGAGTTTCGCTCCGGAGCCCCTCTCGTACACGTTGATTACGCGAGAGAGGGCTGCAAGAGAATGAACAGATTTGACTAGACTAGTCGTGTCATCAGCATAAATACCTACTTTATATTGAGACCCTTTAGCACCAGGTAAGAGAAAGCCTTCAATTTGGGAGCATGAACGAATTTGACATGCGAGAGTTTCAACGCAAAGAATATATAGCATGGGGGAAAGGGAATCCCCCTGGCGAACGCCGCGAGTTATACTGAAGTGATACAAAGGCGTAACAACCCTCAATAACCGTGGATAACCCCAACATCTCTATCAGTACTGTACTGTGCTTTGTTATAGTATTGTGTTGCCTAAGAGAGAAAATGTGATTGGTTGATTTAAAATACAACTTTAAATGTGATTGGTTAATTTAAACTACAACTTTGAATGTGATTGGCTTATTGAACTGTCCGATAACAAGGTGTTCTATAACAACTTGACACGTGAATTAGTGGGAAATTGGAGTTCTTTTAAACCAATCACAATCGAGGAAATTGTAATTTAAATGATTAAGTTAATTATTAACATGTAGAGGTGTTATAATGTCAAGAACAGGTTGGCAACTGATTCATCAAATAACGATGACTATTTGTTGAAGGTTTGGTGAAATTAGTGTGAAAATATCCCAAATTTTTGTATTGTCAAAAATGCACTAAATTTGTCAGGGCGGGTACCTTAATAAACATTGATGAAGTGAAGAGGGCAGGGGTGGAACAGGTGAGTGGTAAAGACCTCTGTGTTAGTAAGACTTAGAGAGCTCGGTAGGGCCTGGAGGGTACTGCATATAAAGCACCGTGCAAAACTTTTCAAAATAGGTTTGTCGTTGAATGGTAAATGCATCTTCTGTGACTCTTCAAAAGATGAGTTTTCGAATGCTCCCATGCGCAAATCTTTTGGAAAACATTCTCTTCTTGGTGGTTTGAACTTGTTAAGGAAAATATAACTATGACATTAAAAGATATTATACTTGGGCTTCTAAAGAGGACTGATATTATAAAGTATCTTATAATTCTTGGAAAACTGAGTATTTGGGAATGCAGAAAAGCTGGTATCTATCCTGATTTTAATATTTTCTTTAAAAAGTAAAAATTAAGTTACAAACCGAGATATATATAGCAAACAAAAAAAAATGGGACGCTTGCAAATTTCAAGAAAAGATGGGATGTAATTCTTGCTAAACGTTTGTAGATATTTGCAATTTTTAGCCCTGTTCTCTTCATATCTATGTACCTATTGTGTTTGTGTGACGATTTTTTTTTAGTTGTTTGCAATCAGAATCTGTAATTTACTTGTAAAAAAAAGATATTAATTATGGTAAACTTGTAATATATATAGGATTGTAACTGGTATTAGTACTTAAATTGTTGTAATATTGAAATATATGTATTAATAATAATAAAAAGATGTTAAGGAGGCTCCGCTCAAAAAGTGTGCCGTTTTGAATCTTGAAGAACATGGAAACAAAGGAGATCCCGTATAAAGTACAGACAAAGAAATAAGGTATAGATAAAGAAAAGAGTAAAGACAACTTCCACTTAGTTATTTAAAAAGCCCCGTTTAAACACCTCTTACAGGCGGACCTAATGGCTTGTTCATCCAGAAGTGGTGGCTTCACTTATGCCTAACCGACCTGACTCCATGGCGCAAAGGTAGCGCGTCTGACTCCAGATCAGAAAGCTGCGTGTTCGAGTCACGCCGGGATCACATTGTATTTTCTATTTCATTCATTTTTGTCTATTTGGATTTGTAAAAGTGATACAAAAGCGTAACGACCCTCAAAACGTGGATCACCCGAGCTCTCTATCAGTACTGTGCTGTCACTGAAGTATGTCTTCTCATTTGTTATATTATTGTGTTGACTAAGACAAAAAAATAACCTCCAGAAAAGAATTGGAATTTGAAATTGTTGGATCTGTTTGCCGGGGTTGCAACACCTTTAGTTTATCTTAAACATGGTTTAATGAATTAGAGAATAATAAGATCATAAAGAAGCAAAATTCGTTATCAACAACAACAACAACAACAACAACAACAACAACAACAACAACAACAACAACTATATTGACTCTTATACTTGAGAAAGTTTAAGTTAACATGAAATAAATATTAAAACTTAAAATGTGTTGGCATCCTAAAATAACGAGAAAGTGAACAAGGCTAGGAAGCTAAATTACCTAGAACGAATTACAATATTAGGGTCGGTATAACTAAACATAAAAATAAACGAAATTTACAAGTTCTGGAAAAAAACCAAACAAATGTATTAGGAATGAAATCCTGAATAGTAATGATAAATGAAGAATAGAGGAACAAACAAATCACAGAAATAGCTGGGAAGAAACTCGTTACTAGTGAAACCAAAACCATGCAAGGTGACATTAATATTGGCACAGCAATTCATTTTTTGATTTTTTTTTCCAAATTTACTGAAAGGGGTTGACTTTATATGTTTCCCAAGAGAGTTTCATACCTTTGGTCCTTGAAAGCGAATACTAAATATTCCATAGTTTGTTCTAGCTCGAGGCAGGTAATAAAATTGATATGCTGCACTTCGTGCAGGAGCTGGGGTGGCGCAGTGGTGAGAGCGCTCGCCTCCCACCAATGTGTCCCGGGTTCGGTTCCCGGACCCGGCGTCATATGTGGGTTGAGTTTGTTGTTGGTTCTCGCCCTAGCTCCGAGGGTTTTTCTCCGGGTTCTCCGGTTTTCCTCCCTCCTCAAAAATCAACATTTCTAAATTCCAATTCGATCGGGAATTCGAGGGCCACGGCTTTGTCAGTCGAAGACTGTTATGTGCTACCCTCGTTAAACAAAGTCAATTTATTTGTATTGTACTTGTGGATACTAAGTACTGAATTAAAGAAGGTATCAAAATAGCTTAGATGAAAAAGGTTAAGTCTCAAGTTGACCTTACGATTGAAGGTCTTCTCTTATTCAAGCACTCACAGGATCAGAGAAGTCAGGGAATGTGCGAATCAAGAGGTCTATCACTCTACCATGTCATCCGAAAAAAATAAAACTGCTGGATAATGTTTTTACAGTTAACTTAGAAATTTGCTTGATTTTTTAGTAGTTTGCACTCTCCTTTAAATGGAAAATGCTAGAGTCTCTAACTGATTTTGCCATTAAAGGCCACTTTTTCTTACATGTGGACTCCGTAGCGCAATGGTAGCGCGTCTGACTCCAGATCAGAAGGCTGCGTGTTCGAATCACGTCGGGGTCAGCTTACATTTTTTTCTTTTATTTTGATAACCATTAGTATAGAAAAATAAATGAAAAATGCTGTTGTGTTAGGAGCTTCTGTCCCCACTGTATGCTTTAGCTGTTTTTATAAACATTGATGAAGTGAAGTGGGTAAGGGGTGGAAGTGTTGAGTGGTTAAGACCTCTGTGCCAGTAAGACTTAGAGAGCCCGTTAGGGCCTGGAGGGTACTGCATATAATTTACCATCCATACCATACCATACCATACCATCTGGGGAGGCTCTGCTCAAAAACCGTGCCGTTTTTCAATCTTAAAGAACATGAAAACCTAAGGATTTCCCGAATAAAGTACAGGTAAAGAAAATAGTAGAGACAACTGCCACTTAGTTATTTAAAAATCTTATTATTTTTTACCAGAGAGAGGAGTTCGACGGTCAATCGTGTCCAGCCTTAAACTGTTCAAGCAAAGAATGAAGAGAAAAACGAAAAAGATTAGAATAACGAGGGAGCACCGTGCTAATGACACTAAAACGACATGCTATACATCGTTTGGTAAATAGGTCCTCTCTTATTCAAGCACTCACAGGATCAGAGAAGTCAGGGAATGTGCGAATCAAGAGGTCTATCACTCTACCATGTCATCCGAAAAAAATAAAACTGCTGGATAATGTTTTTACAGTTAACTTAGAAATTTGCTTCATTTTTTAGTAGTTTGCACTCTTCTTTAAATGGAAAATGTTAGAGTCTCTAACTGATTTTTCCATTAAAGGCCACTTCTTCTTACATGTGGACTCCGTGGCGCAATGGTAGCGCGTCTGACTCCAGATCAGAAGGCTGCGTGTTCGAATCACGTCGGGGTCAGCTGACTGTTTTTGCTATTATTTTGATAGCCATTAGCATTGAGAAACTTGCGTAAAAGCGGTACTAAAAGGCGTGGAAATCATGCAACAACTCGTCAAAGTAAATGAAATGTGCTATTGTGTTAAAACGGATTCTGTCATTTCATAGTGTATGTTTCAGCTGTCATAATACTCCTTATTGAGGTTAAAGAGGAGGTTGTTGGAAGAAGTGAGGGGTAAAGACCAATGATCTGTGTCAGTATGAATGAGAGTGCCCTTTGGAGCTTTGAGGGTACTGCCTATAATGCACCACCCATATGGGGAGGCATCGCTTAAAAAGCGCGCCGTTTTTAATGGCGAAAAACATGGAAACCTATGGATTTTCCGAAGAAAGTATAGCTAAAGAAAATGGTAGAGACAACTGTCACTTAGTTATAATTTAAATATCTTTTTTAAACACCTCCCGCAAGACACGGACCTACACTCTTAAATAAGGTGTGTTACTGCAACACACCTTTTCTTGTCCTCAAAACAACACACATAGAGTTGTGTATAAATGCACACCTTTTTATGTGTTCCCCGAACACACCTTGGTGAGCTACCTAAACACACCTTGGTGTGTTCCCATGACACACCTTAAGTTGTGTTTCGTGCTTGTCCTAATTTTCACCCACTTTCAGGTGTGTTCTGCAGAAAGATGTGTTTTGTAACACCTCTTGATGTGTAACAAAGCACACCTTTAGTTGTGTTCTCAGAACACACCTTACAATTCACCCCAAACTATAACATTTACATAATTATTTAAACAACACATCAGCATTTGCATGTCCACAAATGGTTTATTGTACTTTTAAAAACAATTTATATACAACAATATTTAAATGCCCATCCTGTACAACTTCGCAGAATCTAGACTTGTATCTAAGTTAACATCTTTGGGAAATCAAAGAAAATTTATTCAACCATTCTTACATATTTTTTTTAAAAAAAAGATTATGCATGCAGTATCTCCATTGTAAAAACATCATTAATTACAGCTTGCCTTGCACCTATGCATGTTCACCCAACTGCATGCTTTGCACACTTCTTTTCCCGTCAATTGTTTATATACTTAAACTGGAAGAAAAATATACTATAATATTTTATGCCACTCACATACTAGGAAGCACTTCGTAGATTTTCCTGAACATCAACATTCAACACCCATGCATTCTGGGTGCACAAAATAGAATATCATGCATGCTAACATACAATAGTGCCAAAAATTCCATATAAAAAAAATAGCTGAAAGAGCTACATGCATGTAAGTTGCATGTTTTCCGTTAACACGAGGACCTCAAAACCTACTTCAATCTGTGAAATTAAACAGCAAAAAAAAAAAACAACTCAAAAATATCTGTTTTGGAGAAGCGATGAACAGCATTAAAGATTTCGAAAGATTGCATATTTTCCAGCATATGTGAACTTAACTTCCCAAAACGTTATTAGTGCAAAATGCATGTAGCTCCTTTACTCTATTAACAGTTTTTAATTAAGTTGAACTTACTGTATAGAATTTACTTAAAGCTCCCCTTTTTAAATTCTGCCATAAAGGTGGCAAACTTGGTTCCTTTGTATTCACTGTCACTTTGCAGCAATACAATCTCTTGCAAAAAGTGAAGAATGCCTGAGATACACTGTGGGTATTTTACATGAAAAACATAGTAAGCAGAAATTAAATCAACTAATGCTTTTACAAAGTCACAATCACTTTCAAAAAAGGCTTGGTCTTCTCCACACACAAAAACTTGGTCAACTTCCTCGATACTTCCTATGCAGACAAGGACAAATTCCACATGCTTGTTCTTAAACATCTTGTCTGGTGGTGTCGTTGGCTGAAAAGAACAGAGAAAAGATACATTAAAAATGCCACCAGACATTCCGATCATTGGCTACACGACAAAAGACAACCACAAGTTGTGACATGCATGCATGAAAACAATAAAACAAGCCATTGTGAATAATTTCAAGCATGAGTGAATTCTATCAACAACAGGGAATTTAACCCATAGCATCAAGGGAAAATCAAGGATACTCAGCCATAACCGCTGTTAAGGGTTACAGCCCTACATGGCACTGTTGGGAACTGCACATACATGTATTTTGCAGAAAGTGCTTTCCATTACATGACTGGTTATATTCCCCTGCACTGGAAGGCAACCTTCCCTTGGGGTCAATACATTATAATAGCTGTGGCTGACAGAAATGGTTGGCGGGATTGTGTTGAGGCCTTATTTGCCACATGGCACGGAGAAGATACATGTAGGTAACAGGCAGGTAGGCTGTATGGTATATACCTGGATGTAACCTCAGGTTACATGCATATAGCTTTTCAAATGAAATTATGAAACCTTGTATCATAATAATAACAACAATATACTCACATCCTGAAATTTAAACACATCTAGGCTGCTACTTTTTCTTTTGGTACGCTGCTGAATGATTTTTACAGCAGCAATCACTTCTGCATTTGTTAACTTCTCACTGCCTACAGGTAGATTCAGTACGACCCTGAGACCACTGAGTAAACGGTCTTCTGCTCCTCTCACACAGGCCTCTCCAAGTATGCGGCCCAACTCAGACCGAACCTGAGGTAATGAGAAAAACACTAAAATTCAATACAAGGCTCCACATGAGCTGGGATCTTCACCAAATTCTCTATATATAACCTTACATAATCCTGGTATGTATTTAAGATGACACCAGAGGTTTCAATAAAAGCTGTCAACCAGCAAATTTTGCCGGCTACTTCACAAATTGGCGCTGCCTATTTTCCACCAGAACAAAATTGCACTGTCACTCAGTACAGCCGCCTACTTGAAAATTTAGCGAGACTCCTGGGAGACTGACTCCAATGGTCTATCCAGGAAGCCTCAACACTTTCATGAAATGAACTCTACAGTGTCGTTTAAGCAGTCATTGTTGTCACTTCTATTGTAAGTTATGAGTTCATATTAGTTTGAGAAGAAAAAAAGACTGGGCTGAACGGCCAACTAAAATGTCCAGATAATTAACTTTACATTTATCGGTAACTGCACAAACATCCTGGCCTCAGTTGCTCAGAAGGAGGATAGTGCTATCCACCGGATACATGTAAACCACTATCCAGGGGATATGCGCTATTTAACCCACTTATTATCCGGTGGATAGCACTATCCATTCTTTGAAAAACTGGGGCCTGATGATAAACTTACATGAGTTGATTTTCCAAAGTATGGACACATATCAAGGATTTCCTTGGACGACTCAGCCTCTTTTGTAATAAACTCTCTCCTCATTGGATACGTCTCCTTTACAAGATTGGAGAATGTCTTAGTTGACAGCGATCCCTCTTCAGTACTAGACAGCAGTTCTAAGTTCCGTCTTTGGGCAATGTCATCATCACCTGCAGAGGAAGCCAGTCTTGCCTTCTTGTACGGCTTTGTCTCAACACCCCCTCCAGACTCTGATGACTTGCAGGGCTTCGAAATTCTCCTCTGGTTTCTAAAATATTGGCTTAATTGCTTTTGTACTGACACCTGGAAGAAATTACACAAGATTTTATTTGACAACAAAAATAAATCTTCACATCATAACATTGCACTGTCAGTTGTTTCACAGACAATATTATTTCGTGAATCTGAAACATGATTTGCCAGCACTAAATTCTGCATCTTTGATTAGTGATATTATAGTGAGGGAGAGTAATCAATGAAATTAAATTACTACTCAGAGTCAATACTAACTTCTTGCAATTAAAACAGCCACACCAAAAATGATCCACAAAATGTTTTCATGTACATGTAGCAAAGTTACCCTAATCTTCTAGGACCAAAGCAGATCCTGATTTAAAGATAATAAATATACAATGTATAGAAAACATACCCAATAGCTTGATGGATTGGAATCTCTCAGGTCTGGAAATTTGTCACAGACGGCAAGAGCCATTCTCTTGTAGTCTCCCTGGAGTGGGTGTTTGCTCAAAGCATAATAAAACGATCCCAGGTCAGAAATGAGTTGTCTCCTCACAGAAAGAATGTTGTTATTAGAAATGGCTTCCTCGACTCTGATAGAGAACCTATCTGGGAAGGGCAAGTGGCCAGGCAGCCTTTCTTTCACAACTGTGGAACTGCCTCCAGATTCTTCTTTGCCAAATAAGGCCTTGCGCTTTAAGCATGTTGTACTGGTGACTGTATTCAGTGCAGATACAGTAGGAGTGATTGGCTGTTTTGGTTCAGTACTGTTTGATGTGCTGGAGTGGACAACTATTGGGCTTGGCGTACACAGAGGCTCAGTGTGATGAACAGAGTGGCTAACTTTGATGTATGCCAGTGTTTTCCTGAAGACATCATGCACATTCTTTTTGAGGGAGTTGTGCCTTATGAGACCAAACAGTTTTTGAAGGTGCTCATTGATGAAAAACGTGGCCTGACTCTTAAAGCGCTAAACCACAGACTGGAAAGTTTCAACTATGGCTACATGCATAGCAAAGACAAACCAACACCAATTGCCAGGGAGACACTGAATGCTTTGGAGGATGCTAAACTAAAACAGAGCGGTTAGTTTCTTTTAAAGGTGATTCCTTACAACTGCACGATGCATTTTTAATGCACACAATTTCTTGCTACAGAAACATGCACCCATTGAAAGCATGGTTGATTTTCTTTGACCCTAAGCTCAGTCAATTCACAAAATGGTTACTTTCTCCTGAATGAGCACCATGACCTGGTATCTTTTTTATCACATTACTTTAGTTTAGCAGCCATTAACTTTGTAATGAGAGAGACCTTAAAAAATTGTTTTGTATACATGTAGTATCAAGTTGTAGTTGGTGTACAGTCACAAAACTTGCAGTTACAGTATTTCATTGTAATCAGTGGTCTGCTTTTTCAATGTTACAGCATCCCAAATGTGGTGCCTTTTTCGCTTTCTCCCCATAATAATTGGCGACAAAGTTGATCTGGACATGGAAGAGTGGCATTGCCTTCTGAAACTCTGGAATATTGTCCAAATCTGTACTGCTCCAGCTATCCGGAAAGATGACATTCCCTACTTGCGGGTTCTGATTGAGGAACACCATACCCTCTTCAAAAGACTCTACCCTGATGCCTCAATCATTCCCAAAATGCACTACATCATCCACATTCCAGATGATGTAGCCAGGTGATTATGAATTCCTTATTTCCTTTTAAAACCTAATGGTTGGAGCCACAACATTTTTGTTCATTTTGAGTGTTGTGCAAAATAAATAACAGCTGACATTTTTACATGTAAATGTAGATTTGGACCAGCACGGAACATTTGGACAATGCGATTTGAGGCCAAGCACACTTTCTTCAAGAGTGTTGTTTCTAAGAATTTCAAAAACATTCCAAGAACCCTGTCATTTCGTCATCAAAGGTAAATGAAAGCATTCATTCCACAATAAAGTTTTGCGGTCACTGGTTCTATGTTACATCTATGACAGGATATTCATTGAGTTATGGCACCAAGGACTAGAGTACACTTGCAGGACCTGAAAGTCTTGAAGTCTATTACTTTTCTGACGGTTATAACATATATTGACAATTCAAATTTCTGGGAATCGTTACACTTCATTAAAATTTTAAAGTTTAATTTGCTATATTGTACATTTTTCAAGTGATAATACATGTTCATTTTTTGGTGGGAAGGGTGGGGGACTTTGACAGCTTGAAATTTGAACTACTGATAAG
>JAHPZR010006833.1:0-2500 GCA_019787425.1 Platygyra sinensis | reverse complement strand
GGATATTTGTACAGCCGCCATTTGTGTAACTTGGCAAGGAACAAATAAGGGCCAACTTCGACTAGGATAAATGGCCACTGGTATATATCATTTGGTCAAAATATTTATATTTTAGGAAACCTTGGTTATTGGGTTTTTCACCAGAAACGTTAGAGCTCTGGGAATTAAAATGTTCCCCGTCAGTAAAATAAAATGTTACAGCATGTAAGCGAGTTCAACTTTATGCAAATCACGAGGTTGCTCTTTGGAAGTCAACGGTTTAAAACAGGAAACAACGACTCACCGTCATTTACGCTCCTTCTGCCGCTATAGAAATTATTTTAATTTCCCAGTGTCCTTTTGAGTTAAACACAGCGAGCATAAACGGCCATAAAATTCGACAAGGTCGACAAGGTCGACAATGTTTACATTTGCTGTCGCACACGCAGGTGTGGATCTTTTCGTCGTATTGCTTAGTCGGGAGTCCTTTAAAAATATGAGAATACACACTTCAAAAGGAAGCAAATCAGTCTCTCATATCTGTATACATGTAGTTCATGTCCACTTATAGCGCGCGTTGGATATGAGATGATCTCATATCCAACAAGCGCGAGTGGAATAATTGTTTTATTAAAAACGCCCCCAAAAAATAGAAAACTAGACTACAATAAAAACAAAAAGGCCCAAAAATCACATTTTATAACGTGTGGTTTCTATTATTGGCTATTTGGATTTACACTGAAATGATACAAAGGCGTAACAACCCTTAATAGGCACCTTAAGAGTGACTTTCTGAGAATGTCGAGAATCGGAAGACACCGGCGAAAAATCGATTTTTCTTTTATTTCGCCAAAACATACCTTTGGGTGAACTTATTCCAGGAATTCCAACGATTTATTTTGCGGCCAAAATTTAAGAAAGTTCGAAATTTCCATATAATGGCGGTTTTCGCAACTTAAAATCTTCAAATTTCACGCTTCTTTACGAAAACATCAGGGGCGTAAAAAAAATCCTATGAAAACGAAACTTGGCACAATTGTTATTTCATTCTTATACTTTAAAATCGTGTAGTAAGTTTCTTGAAGTTTTGTAAACAGCTTTTTAACGAAGGGTATTTGTACAGCCGCCATTTGTGTAACTTGGCAAGGAACAAATAAGGGCCAACTTCGACTAGGATAAATGACCACTGGTATATATCATTATTGGGTTTTTCACCAGAAACGTTATAGCTCTGGGAATTAAAATGTTCCCCGTCAGTAAAATAAAATGTTACAGCATGTAAGCGAGTTCAACCTTATGCAAATTACGAGGTTGCTCTTTGGAAGTCAACGGTTTAAAACAGGAAACAACGACTCACCGTCATTTACACTCCTTCTGCCGCTATAGAAATTATTTTAACTTCCCAGTGTCCTTTTGAGTTGTTCTTAAAATATTTCCAGTAACACAGCGAGCATAAACGGCCATAAAATTCGACAAGGTCGACAATGTTTACATTTGCTGTCGCACACGCAGGTGTGGATCTTTTCGTCGTATTGCTTAGTCGGGAGTCCTTTAAAAATATGAGAATACACACTTCAAAAGGAAGCAAATCAGTCTCTTATATCTGTATAGTTCATGTCCACATATGGGTAAATAACTCAGTCCCCGTGCACTGAATAAACAAGTCGAATGACCTTTGCGGTGTGAGAGGTCACATGTTAATGCCGTTATGTTACTTTCTCCCGGTTTCACATTACAAGGGTAACCCCGTATTTTACAAGGTAAAAAAAAGGTATAAGGCTACATGCGAGCCAACTGTGGCCCACCAGGCCGGAGCTTATCCCGGTTTCTGTCGCATGAAGCGACTTGGAGTATTTCTACTCTCCCCTGGATGGGATGCTAGTCCATCGCAGGGTTACCCCAGGCATTAAATTCGCTGGTACCCATTTATTACACCTGAGTGGAGAGAGGCACCTCGAGAGTACTCATTTCACATGGCATTTCGTTTTATTTAAAATGGTCTCAAATATATTTTATTTAGGAAGCAAAAGCAACAAATGATTAAATCACGAAATTAAGATGAATTAAGATGAACAAATCTGCAAGCATTGGCGCATTTTCAAATGAAAGCCGTGGCGGATCCAGACCTTGAGCTAAGCGGGGGAGAATATATTTTATAAGAATATCGAGGTTGAAATTTGCGAAATTTTAAGAATATTTTAAGAATAAAGCCGAGGCTGAGATTTTGAAAAGGATAGCTATAATTTTGTGTTGAAACATCTGTAAATACAATACAATCCATTTCCTATCCCGGGCATATTATAGGAGACATTTCTTCTCATCCAATTACTGTAAAACCTTACATCACATCTCTTGAGTATTAACTTTGATATTTGCTTGCGTCGTTTAATGCATCAAAAAGAAAGTTTTAGACATTATTAACTTGTTGAAGTTGCACTCTCAATAGTTTTCTAATTTTCTTTTTAATACAAATCAAACACATTCATTTCCTTATTAAGTTATTACAATATCTGTCAAGAGC